>PVJA010017673.1:0-29303 GCA_004027025.1 Myocastor coypus | reverse complement strand
TTAAATTTTTTCTGCTCCACCTAAATGCCACAGAGACATCTGCTCCTAGTGGAAGTTGGGATCTATTTTTATGTGCACGAGAGCCAGGGTGGTTATGTCACGAGGAAGGTACTTTGGAATGGCAAAATGTCTGCTTTGTCCTTTCCAGAAGGTCAGCATTCCCTTGGGGGTCTCAGGCCTATGCGAAACTTAAAGGCTTAGATAAGGTCTCAGCCCAAGGCGCAGGGGGCCCTAAAAGCCAGTGTCTCGTTCGTGCTTCAGGATCACATACACTGAAACTGGAAGGAGACAGAGGAGATCAGAGTGGCCTCTGCCCAAGGATGACAGGCAAATTCTTGGAGAATTCCGTATTTTAAAATAAAAAGATTAGAAAATAAATCAATCAATGAAATGAAAAGGACACAAACCAAAACAAAAAAAATCAGTTTCTTTCCTGAGATCATTTGGCTGTAGGCTATGGCAACCAGGAATGCAGAAAACCTTGCTCTGGAAATAGAAGTCCTATATCTTTGGGTCTGAACACATATAAATTATTATAGGTGTATGGTTCATTGAAGGCTTTCTTTCTTAGGTATACCTGGCAAGGTGTGCCTTGTTGGACATCCTCTTTGTCCCTCAGGCCTGCTAGCATTCTCGTATATGTTTGACAGTGATAAATACTGATGTAAGTGTTTTCCTAATTCAAATCACACTGAAGCAAAATAGTGATGTTTATTTCCTGAATGTATTTCAACAATGAGATGGCTTCTGGCTTGTCTAGGATGGTGGGATATCTCTCAATAATATAACTGCTGACCTACTTGATTCAGATACATTGAGTTTCCGTTGTACAAAATTGAAGAATGAATTCCAAGGAACAATGGAGGTTAAGAGTAGGAAGAATGTATTGAGAGAGAGAGAGAGAGAGAGAGAGAGTGAGAGAGAGCTCCCAAGGGACAATAGGAGGCTGACAATGGATTGCCACAGACCCCAGCTTTACAGAGGAAGTTTTTGAGCAAAGTCACAAGGTGGGTACAAAATCATGAAGTAGGTACACCAGGGGTCAAAACCATGATCAAACAATAAGACTACAAGTATAGCCACGCAGGTAGTATGGATCCAACGGGGAATCGGGTCGTGTAGCAAGTGTACATGGAAAGAACAAGGGCCTTTTAGGAAGGGACAGATCACCCAGTGGGTAATGAAATCTATGATGTCTGCATAGATTTCATTGGACCAGGTGAAACCACTCATAGTATTATCTTTAATTTATTGCTTATCCCCTGGGAAGGCCAGTAGGCCCGGTAATTCCATCTTTATCTTGGGACCTGGCCTTCATCAGATGCGCCTCCAGCCACAGCTGTAGTGTGTTCTCAATGCACTGAGTCCCTCTCAGGCCTTGCCCTCTCTGACCGCCTGTGATAGTTCACCCTACTCAGCTGTGCATAACCTCGCTTGCCCCAGAGTGATTCACCATCCCCTGTACACACAGCTGCAAGACCTGCCAGGCAATGCAGCCTTTACGCTGGGTGGCTAAACGTGAGGCCTTTAGTTAGGATGAGAAGAATGAGGGGCGGCGTGAACAACTTTATTGTCTCCTGCACATCAAAGATTCAATGTTGGGAGGCAGAAGTAGGGAGGCCAGTAGTGGCCACAGTGCAGTCAGTGCCGCTGTGTCGGCAACCGCACTGGAGATGTCTGTGGGCTCCTGGCCGATGACCGGTGCTGGAGAGCAGCTGGGTTGTGCTGCTTGAACTCTGCTGAGAGGCGAACTTTGACAACTTCTTGGTAGTAAAGACATGATGCCACACGCCCCTTCCACTTGTTAGTTGCACTAAGCCTCGTCTGTCCCAGGCTGCCCGGCTCACTTTCATCTCAGGCATAGCTGGGACAGTATGTACACTTGGTTATAGCAAAAAATACACATCCTTATGCATATCAAAAAAATTGGAGGGAATGTGGAGAAAGAATCATATTCTCAAGTACAATGATTAAAAATTCTCATTTTAGGTATTTTAGAGGAAAATGAAAGGAACAATAAATTATCTTAGGGAATTTCAGGTCTGGTAGTAAAGAGGAATGGAGTGAACACTGAAAGGAAATTTTAGGTGCGAAGAGATTATAACACAAACAGGGGTGGCAAGCTGTTTTGATAAGATTGTGTGATTTAATTCTCTCCTGGCTCATTGCTGAAAGTGCAAAATGCCCTAAAGCAATAAGGTAATCGGAAAAAATAATGAGGTGACAGATGGTCAAGGAAGGGCACATATTCTGGGGAATCTGGAAAGGTTGGCCTGTGGGGATGGGGATCCTAGGTCGGTCTTGTGGGCTTGTCCTTGTGGTGACATGGGATCACAAGGATGTTCTATTCCAGGCAGCAGGGCTTCTAGCTGAGGTAAGACACCTCTTAGTCTTATTTAGCACTGAAACAGAAAGATTGAGAAGTGAGAATGTCAGAAGAAATTAGAGCCCTACCCCATTTCCTTCCTTCCTTCCTTCCTTCCTTCCTCCCTTCCTCCCTCCCTCCCTTCCTCCCTCCCTCCCTCCCCTCCTTCCTTCCTTTCCTCCCTTCCTCTCTGACCCTCTCTCTCTACCTCCCACCCTTCCTTTCTTTCCTTTTGCCTTGCTTTGCCTTTTTGAGGCAGAGTTTCACTGTGCAGTTCAGGCTGGCTCACCCTTACAGTATTCCTCCTGCCTCTGCCTCTGGAGTTCTCGGAATTCAGGTGTGCACCACCACGTCTGGCCTTACCTTGCTCTTTAATCCCAATACTTCTCCTAATTCCTGCATCAAAGTAAGGGGACTCCAGTAGCTATTGAGATTGAACTTTTTGGCAACTATGAAAAGAGACTTGAGATGGATTTAAATTGACATCAAGAAAACAAAGATTGCAAAAGTTTTTGGATACATGGATTTTGTGGATTAAATAGAATCTGCTCTATGTGCAATTGAAATAAAAGGCAGAATATAACAGGAACCGGAGGGTAAACAACATAGCACCTCTTCAACAAACCATGATACTTTTTGCTCTTTGAGAGTATGATGGTCTCTTCTCTACAGACTTTCCCTAGCTGAACAGAGGGATATTTAACTATTGAACACAGTTCAATAGGGAAGAGGCCTTCTCCCGCCTCATGATAAGAAGCACAGTAATGAATAACTGTACATATAGTAAATATTTGTATGTCACTAGAATATTATTCAGGTATTATATATTAATTCCTTCTATTTTCTGTAGTCATATGCCACATGTGAACATAGCCTCCAATCCATTGTGCCTACACTCTGGATAACGGAGGCAGCACCCCCACCCCCACCCCGCGTTGTCATGATGGCACAGAGGGCACACAGATCACCTCGTGCTATCCTTGGATTCACCGGCATCTTTGTCAGCTAGCCTTTTCCCCCTTATTGTACCATAGGCCTCTGTGCCATTTCTAGTGTCTTTTTCTTATTTAAACAATAAAAAATTGAAACTTGAAAAAAAATAAAAATTGGAAATAAAAACAAAAAATAAATAAATAAATAAATAATAAAAAAATAAAAACTCAAAAAAAAAAGAAAAAGAAAAAAAAGAAAGGAAGAAAGTTCATTAAGCTTAGAGACCTTTTCTATATATAATCTGCATTTCCCAGATTCTAAAACACTTGAAAACAGATTTTTCAATGTTCCAGACCTGAGTATGTCTTGCAATCAATGTGAAATCTCTTTTCCCAGAGAGTCTTATTCTGTGTTTGTTATTGCATGTGGGTATGTTACATTTAGTATATCATGGGAGATATTTTTATATCTGATCGCCAATTCACATTTTACTTGTAGCAGATAAATTTTAATTTAATTCTAGATTTCCAGCTGGCTTTTAAAACCTTTTAAAGATAATAAGATTTTTTAAGTACCCAGAGGTTTATATCACCAATTTATGTTCTGAGAAATTCTTTGTGAGAATATCATACCTATCAAGGGTTTAAGTTTTTATTAAAATGTTTAATACTTAGTAGGAACATATAAAAATATATAAAGAAAGCCCCATGTCTCCATTCTGCTAATTATTTCCACTCTATGATTTCCGAAAGGATTCGTGTCCACTTTTTTCATCCATATGCGTGGCGAGCATAAACAGCCTTTTTGTACGAACATGGCGATAACCCTATCTCAAGGCCACCCGCCACAGGCTTACACTGTGGCCCCGGGATCTCCTCAGATCTCTTACATCTGTGTGTACAGTCTCATAGGGTAGCCTCGGCATGTCACACTTCCTGAAGAGATGGCCCTCAGGTTTCTGGAACACACTTTACCGGAAGCCCAGGGACACACCTACGACCTTAGGCCCCTGACTCCTAGCCCTTATTTCCACCACTGACAAGTATTTAGGGAGTGTAATTCAATGTACTGTTCCCCTCATCAGTGTAACGTAGTCATTCCAAGTAATTTTGTGTCTGTCTTATTTTTGATACAAAAAAAAAAGCAGTGTATTTACTACATATTTACCAAGAGTAGCGTTTCTGCACGCAAGTTGAGTCTGTTTAAGTCAGACAAAGCTTTGCTCTACAATAGTGAAGTAAAGTGTGTGGCTAGATACAGAAAGAGGAGCTTACTTGTGGAGCCAGGCAAAATAATTTTAGTTCTTTCTTTTGACAAAAATTGACTGATCCCTCATAACATACAGGACATTTGTACAGCTTAGTATTCAGTAGAGAACAAAACGAGAGTGCTTCCTGCTGCCGCGAAGCTGGTGCACAAGCAAGGTACTCAGCAACAGTCTCCACTGCAGACCTTTGCATGCTGAGTAAGTGCTCCACACGGCAGAGGGAGGGCATTCTGCAAGGACGGAACCAAGAGCTTTTTTTTTTTTTTTTTGGTGCCAGGGATCAATCTCAGGACCTTGTACTTGCCAGGCAAGCGCTTATTCCGCTGAGCTATCTCCCCAGCCTGAGTCTAATTTTAAAATGGAACTACTTTTCTGGAAATTGACAAGTATTAGAAATAAAAAATTAATATTCCAAAGTTTGGTTTATGTACACATTCATTCTAAATAATCATATTTTTATACTTACTTGAAATTACTAGATTTGAAATTGAGTTTTGTTCCAGTGACTGCAATGATTGCAAAGCAGCAATTTTATTTTTCTGAGTCCCTAAATCTTTTCTTTGCTTCTGTGTTCTTTTCTCTTCCTTCTCTCATCTTTACAAGCTGTGATCGTATTGGCCAGATGGCAGGCTTTGGTCTCCCTGCGCTGTCAGTGTTCTGGCCCGTGTCTACCTTAGTGCTAGACGGTGGTCTTTGGTGCCGTGATGACAAAATAACCACTAGCGCTTTAATAGAAACGATAAGTCTGTAAGGACAAAAGATGGTCGCATTTGAATGAGGAATGTTTGGCTTGTAAATGTGTCATACCTTTAGGCATCTGGGAGGTTTTGAATCCCACTACCATTTTGCTAAAGAAAAATACACAAAAACTTGGAAATAATTTTAGAAGAGTTGTGTCCTATGAGTTAAAGCGACAGGGAAGGGAAGGTAAAGGAAGATTAGGGACAGGGTCCTGACACCCAGGCAAGTCCCTAGGACATGGTGGGTGTTTAGCAAATGTTTGTTAAATGAGTGAATGTGTGCATGATACTGCGCAGGGGAGATTTTACACATAAAAAAGGTTCTGTTTTATATCAACCCTGGCAATCTCTATGGTAACAGGATACTCTAATGACTTGAAATAATTTTTTTTTTTTAACATCTTGAGCCTGACTAGATTTCCCAATACTAAGGGCTCAACCAAAAATCCAACTCCTCTTTTTCCACAATGCGGGTGCAGCAGATACTAACAAAATAAGACAAGGGGTTAGCCCCAGGCCCAAAACAAAGCTGAGGGAAGCCAGCACTGCCACCGAGGGTACACAGACAGGTACTTCTTGCTTCACAAGGTCAGGAGTTGCTCTCCAGAGGTGTGGATACATCACGTGCCCTGCACTACAGCGAGCAACGGTAGGCTGTCAGCTTAGAACCAAAGAACTGTATGTAGCCAGGGTCAAGAAGTGCAGAATGGGCCAGTGGTATGCATAACCCTGTTTGGGACAGGGAGAAGAACCCTGTTGTCCTGCCTCAGACTGAGACTTATCATCAGTAGGCTGGAGATAATCACGATGCCCTCCTGGCTATTCAGAGTTGTCAGCCAGGAAAGTAAGATGCAGCTTATGTTTAATTTCTCTTACGACTGTGTGTTGTGTGGGAAGATCACCACAGACAACCAAGATCAGATATTTATACACATAAAAGCAGTGGGCTAGGTACCGTGGGATGTAGGGCTTGACTGAGCAGGAGGGAAAAATAATCTTCACTGTAATTTGAGAATTTTAAATCATGCTGTGGATTGCACATGTGAAACATATTACTTGTGAAAAGCTAGCAAGGCATTTGCTTAGCACTTGGGAGAAGCTAATTATGCTGTTAGAATTTGGAAGAGAGAGCGTAAACTGGGAAACTAATACAAGATTTCAGATTCGAACCAGACCCTGAAGGCTGAGTTGTTGTGACAACCATGTGACCTAGGCTGAAAAAGTCTGAAAATCATAAGCTGTGTTTCAGATGCCTGAGAATGACATTATTTTTATCCTGTTTCCCTCTATGTTAGGCAGCGAATGAAGAGCCTAATATATAGGAAAACAGGAAGCCTAATTTTGGGGTTTCTCAATGGTTTGTCCCCTTTGGCTGATCTTAGCTAAGGGAGAGGAATTGACAATAACACGTGGGCTTCCTGCCGTGGCCTGGCCTGGTGTTGTGAGCTGCCATTGTCCTCAGAAACTATGTGAGCCACGCTGTTAAGGTCATCTGTGTGAGATTCTAGGGCCGTGCAGTTTTCAAAACTTTCCTTTGCCTCCTGCGACCAATGGCAATTCATGCCTTTTAGAATTTTGATTCCTTGGGAAGGATAACCCTGGGGTGGGGGGCGGTTAGGATTGGTCAGTGTGGTAAATTTTGTGCAGCGCTAGTTTTTCTCCATGTCATGGCTGCTTGGATTGCTGTGGCAATCTTCCCATATCAGGGCGGCCCTGCCTGGAGTAGCCCGGGCCTTTTCCTTCCTTTTGTTATTTTTTTCAAGTCCGGGAACCAGAGGTCAGTGTGCCTTCCTGCCCCCTGCCCCCTCCCCTCCCATTTTCTGACTCCTGCTACTATATTCACATAGACATTGTTCTGAGACAGTAGAGAGTCAATTTAGAGACTTTTTCCCCAGCCAAGGGGAACAGTGTGTGTCAAGAATGGAAAGATTTGAATACATTGAGTGGAACAAAGCCATTTGTGTGTCTTGGCACACAGCCTGCTAACCTTGCTTTGCTGGGACATGGACATAATGAATTCTATTCCAGTAAAAATAATGCATAGCAAATGCAAAATAATGCCCATTCAGTAGTTACTTCAATAAAGATGTGTTTTAATAAGAGTTTCAGTACAACAGCTGCATTTAAACATCTATAAAATGTTGATTTCAATGTGCTTTATATGAGATTTTGATTTTAGAACTTTTCAATTTATAAAAAAGACTCTCCTGTCTTCCATACCCAGTTTCCCTGTTATTATGAGCTCACATTAGTATAATATATTTGATTAATGAACAGGATTGACAGATTAGTATTAAGTGAAGTGTGTACTTTATTCAGTATTACCCAATATCCTCTTCTGTTCTAAGGTCCCGCATTATATGTCATCTTTATATTTCCTTAGGCTACTCTAGGCATGACAAATTCTCAGACCTTACTTTTGAGGACCTTGACACACTTGAGAAACCCTGGTCTGGATATATTGTAGAATGTCTGTTTGTAGAGATCTTTTATAAAACACTGGGGTTATACAGTTTTTGAAGAAAGACCACAGAGGAAAGTGCGCGTTTCATCACATTCTAGGCTAATTATTAGCAACGCGACCTATTGTCGCTAGGTCTTTCCACTGGAAAGTCATTTGTTCTTACCACCTTCCCCCATCTTGAGACAAGGTTTCACTATGCAGTTCAGGCTGGACTTGAACTCATCGTGCAGCCCTGGCAGGTGTTGAACTCACAGGATCCTCCTGCCTCAGCCTCCTGAATGCTGGGGTTATAGGTATGCACCACCACACCCCAGCTCTCTTACTCCTCCCCCCCCTTTTTTTTTTTTTCTTTTTGAGACAGGGTCTCACTGTACAGTTCAGGCTGGCCTTGAGCTCAGTTTTGTAGCCCAGGCTGGCCTCGAACTCTCACCAATCCTCCCTCCTCAGCCTCCCGAGTGCTGGGATTACAGGAGTGTGCCACCACGCCTGGCTTCTTACTCCCCTTTTGTGTTGTATTTCTTAGAAAAAAAATTGTTAGGTGCAGGGCACACTGGAGTGGCAGATTAGACCTAACGTCCTAGAGGACAAAGTATCTACATAAATTACTTGGAATTCTTTCATACAAGAATTTGTCTGTTCTCTCTCATCTGTTTGTTTCATAATTGATCTATTTAATGAATAGCTAAATTATAACAGTATATGATCATGAATATTTCTATTATTGAAACCTTTATTTCTTTTCTTTTCTTTTTTTTTTTTTTTTGAAACCTTTATTTCGATTCTCCAATTGTTTGATTTTTGGCTATTGGAAACTCTTACAGTTGGCTTCTGTATCATTTTGACATATTTTATTTTATAATTCTGTTTTTTTCTATCACTTTCTTATTTTCTGGCACTACCAGATAATGCAGGTTTGTCTCATGCATTCCTTGCCCCAGTTCTAGGATCAACTATTTCTCTGGGAAATCACGGTTACTTTTATTGGAGAATGTTTTTAAAAACAAAGACTGAAGATCTGGGTATGCTAATTGCTACTGGGACACCACTGCTGTGTAGACACTTGCAGATGACAGCACAAGGAAATGTATCTGTATCGTAACCCTGGGATATATGCCCAACTCTAAATATTGCTATATTTATACACATACATGTACTTACGCTGAACATGAAATGGCACTGATGTCTCTGACTCCCATCTATTATGGTGTGTCCCATTCTAGACACTTCTCTATGTTTGTCTTTAACCTTCTACTCCAACACTGAGAACCTGTCTCCTTACGGTGTCATCCATGTATTTGTTTATTTGATTCCAGTATATGGATAGTGTTTCATAACATGAACCTTGGGAAGGAACTTCATCAAGTAATGTTTTCCTACACTTTATTTTGTCTTACAGAGTCTAGAATGACTTAAGTCAGCACCCTTTCCTACCACCCTGCCAATGAAGTTGTTTTATTCATTTGTAATATGATTAGATTCTTTCATTCCAATCTGCATTCCTTTTTTTCTGTTTTGGTACCAGGGTTTGAACACAGGATCTTGTACTTGCCAGGCAGGTACTTACACCACTGAGCTATCTCCATGGCCCTGCATTCCTTTTTATGATCCATTGACTTCTTCAATATTACTTTGAGCTGGAAAGATAGCTCAACAGACTAAGGTCTGCTTTGACAAGCTCAGGGACCAGGATTTGATCCCTGGTCCCACGTGCCGCACTGGCCCTGCCCCCGGGGCACACTGAGCCAGCAAGTGAGTCCAGGTGTGGTAGCACACACCTGTAATCCCAGCACTAGGGAGGCTGAATACAAGAGGGTCACTACAAGTCAGAGCAACATGAGACTTTATACCAAATATATAAATGAAAAAAAAATTTAAATGAAAATACGTTGAGTTTCATTCTTTGTGCTATAAATTTCCATAGATTTTAACACATGCATGCTATGTTAATATACTGTTTTAGTATCTTAATGAATAATTTGGTCATTTAAAAAACATTATGTTATATATAAAGCTATAGGTTCAATCTACAGCGGTATCATCCTTCTTAAAAAATTGCTGTGGTTTACCTAATTAACTTTCCCTCCACTTTCATGAATCTATGATCACCTCTAATAGGTTGCTATCTGTATATAAATTGGTATTTAACAAACTAGTTTTTATTTTTGGGGTACTGGGGATTAAACTCGGACCTTGTGCATGCCAGACAGGTGCTTATGCTGCGGGGCTGCCTTCCTAGCCTTTTAAGAAACTACTTAAATTTAAAAATATGTTGAAGAGATTGAGAGTATTTATAAATTTACTGGACTTTCATAGATCACAAGTACTTTATTTGAAAATGAGTTTATTGACCTTAAAGATGTTAAAAGTTAAGCTCATGAAGTTGAGTCTGGATTTTTTTCTTTCTGTTTACTTTCATGGAGGGGCTGCCTTTTGAAATAGAAATGAATTATATCATGTTTAGTGAATAGTCACTCATTATCTCTACAAAACTCTGTGACAATTAGGGGAATCAGAACACTTTTTTTTAGTAGTACTGGGGATTGAACTCAGGACCTTATGCTTGCCGGATAGGAGCTTATGCCGCTGAGCTATCTTCCCCAGCCCAAGGGCACATTGACAGCTCATAGTATAGTGGAGAGAATTTATCAACAGAAAATGTAAGAGATTTCAGCTTATGAAAAGAAAGAGGACAGTAGTTTTTACTCAGATAATTATAGCTACGAATCAGTTATACATAATGTAAACTAATGTCTGCACTACACAGATTTTGCCGAATGCTGGGGTTGGGTTAGCTGCTTAGCTGTAGCTTAGGGTCTTCTTTTCAGTTCTGCACATGGTTAGGGCATGCCCACTCTCAAGCCGCTTTGTCACATGTTGTAGGTGTATCTTTAGAGCCACTGTTTGGTCCTACAGTTTCCTCCAGAAAGAGCTGGTTGTCTTATAGCGCTCAAGAGCTTCCCTCACCAGACTTCAGAGGATTCCTCCTGGGCCGCCAAGGCTTGTATTGGGTGCAGGAGGGCCGTGCCACCCCAGAGCCCTCATCCCATTCACACCTCTTATTCACTCACTCTCTCAACGTGGTTCAAGTCCAGCAGATGCTGGCGTTTGTTCAAGATCACTTGACATTTGGGAAAGCGGTGGAAAGGACTGATACGCTGCAGGAAAAAAAGGAAGGGACGTTGGCCCTCCTCCTCTTGTGTCTTTGGATTACTTCTGGAAAACAAATGGAAGTATGGAGAGGGAGAAAATGAGAGAAATAAGAGAAAAAGGCAGCATTCTGTTTAGTCAGAAATATAAACTGAGAGAAAGGAGATGCATACGTGTTACTGTCAGCTGCGAGCCCGGCTTCCTGCCGGGAGCACTCATGCGTTCATCCTCTCCTTGTGTACAGTGGGTCTAGGAAGTAGATTTAAAAGTGAGTCTTTACAGATACGGAAACTGAGGTTCAGAAGGCTTGGCGAGCTGCTTCGATGTCACATAGTAACGAATCAAATCTCGGCCACCCGAACTCCAAAGCCCTGGCCGTGCATCCAGATAATCTTGGCCCTTAAAGGACAAATAAGCTCGGGCTCGGCCCTACCCTAAACCAAATTAAATTGCAATCCTTGAGAGTGGGATGGACATTTACATTTTTAAAGTGTTCCCAGTGATTCTGATGTGCCTGTACAGTTGAGGTCCTGGCCTTACCCCAAGAGTATCTTTCCTTCTACTATGCAAAGGAGAAGCAGGAGTTTTCTGAACAAATGTGCATTCCGCCTAACCTCAGAGCATTTCTAAGTCATCTCAACTCCTACTACCTAACCGTTAAATACATTTTTAGCATATCTTATTATTTCTGGCTACCTGTAAACAAGTAGGTAGAGCAAGAAGTTATGGGTGGCATAGTAAAAAGGACAAATTTAAGTCAATTAATTGGATCACCATTTCTATTTGGCTAAAATGTATGTAGTGCTAACGTACTACCAAAGCACAATGTCAAATAATGTCAAGAAAATATAATACGGTTTTCAAAGTAAGACAGCTCATTAGGTTTGTTGAGCACTCATCCACCAGCACCAAGTGGTAGCGATTTAATATATAAAGGTGTGTAAAGGATATACGACAATTTAGCTTGAGTCTATTGATGGTGGGAGATAAGAATTTCTGAAATTATGTTTTTATGCCAGTTGCAACTGGACTTTATTGGACTGAAATAATTTAAAACTTTTTTTTCATTGAATGGTTATATCTGGTAATGTGAACAACTAATTTAAAGACAACAATATGCAATATGACTATCATTATTGAATTCCTATCATTTTGTCTAGTGAAACTATATCATTTCTAATGTTTCTTTACTCTATTTAGTCTCTTTAGAAAATAAAACAATGATTTATCTTATATAAGCAATGCTTAATAAGATGAAATTATGTTTTAAATTGCCATATGGCATATAATATTTCCTCTGAGATTCTGAAGTACAACAGTTTACTATGTTTATGGCACACATCTCTTTCAATTATAAAAATACAGTTTTCACATAAAGGATTAAAAAAATCAGGCCCCCCAAATTACGAGTTCAATCCAAAAATGGGCATCTAAGCTCAGATGTAAGAAAGGCACATGACAAATAAGTATATGAGAAAACGTTCAACATCATTAATCACTTGAGAGACTCCACTGAATACAACTTGGAGATTCCATCTCATCCCAGAATGGAGGGCTGGGGAGATAGCTCAGTGGTCTAAGGGCTTGCCTGGCAAGCACAGGACATGAGTTTGATCCCCAGTACCACATGCTGAGCCCTGCCCGAGGGTGCTGAGCCCAGCCACTGAAACTACTGGGGAGGCTGAGACAGGAGGGTCAGTGTAAATCTAAGCTGTGTAGTGAGACCCTGTATCCAATAAATAAATACTAAAAAAGTCAATCAATCAGTAATAACAAATGCTGGTGGGGCATTGGGGAAAAAAAAAAATCTCTGCAGTTGGGGAGAATGTAGACTGCTACAAGCACTGTGGAAAGCAGTGTGGAGATTCCTGAAGGAAGTAGGATTAGAGATCCCGTTCCACTCAGCGATTCCCTTTCTGGATATTTTCCCAGAAAAATTAAAACACCCCACAGTGATGTTTGTGCACCCGTGTTTACAGCAGCACAGTTTGTGATGGCTAAATTTTGGAAACAACCCAAATACCCGCCAAGCAAGGAATGAATAAAAAAAGATGTGGTCTTTTCATATATAGGAGTACTAAGCCATACAGAAAGATAAGCTTGAGGCTTTTATATATAAATAGATGCAGTCAGAGACCATATGCATACATGAAATAAATCACAGCCTTGCAAATGTAAACATCTGATTGTCTCCCTTGTGTATAAAGGAAAGAGTAAATAAGATCCAAAAATAAAAAGAGAGGAAACTTCTCAAAAGGGGAGAACAACTGGGATGGGAAAAAGGAGAAAAGAGAGAAGGGGAAATATTAATACACACACACACACACACACACACACACACACACACGATAGCTAGGATAACTGTACTACTAACTTATAGTAGTTGGTTGAAAGAAGTAGTGTTTTATATTATTTGATCAATTTTGCATGCCTATATCTTGTAATCTGGGCAACTCCTTTGGAGAGAACAATATATAGTATAACCATTATTAATCTCCCATCTTGTTTTGAAATTCTGTATAATTTTTATTGTTTTTTATCTTTAAAATAAAAAAGTGCAGTCTTTAGTCTCCCTTTAACTTTGAAGTCAACTATTTTGTTTAAAAGATATCGAAAGTACATGACATTTGGAAGACTAGGTCACTATAATGAACATTTTATTATATTCATGTAGAATAACAGCTAAATGGAAGGGGCTGGGGAGATAGCTCCGAGGCACAAGTGCCTGCCTGGCAAGTGCAAGGTCATGAGTTTGAACCCCAGTCCCGCAAAAAAAATAAAAAAAATAAAAAAATAAATGGATACATGCAGGCTTTCTTATCATTGGCAAAGCTGGCCTTTTTGTACAAGAATTACTCTGGCTGTTTATTTAGTGGTACATAGAACAGGAGCTCCTCCTTTCATGAGCATTGTCAATAGACTTCTGTTTTAATAAAGAATTAGAAGCAGCGTAGAGACCTGAATGCCCATCCTCCTTTCCACTCCTGACCTTAACACCCACTGCTAGCTTCCATAGAACAGCCTAAGGACATTAAAAGAGCTTATTGACACACCTTAGGTATACATAGTGCCTGTATTCGTTATGTGTACTTGTATATAATTATATCTAGATGATTTTCCTCCAATCTCCTCCCTTACCTTCAAACTCTCTTCCCTCCCTTGTTTAAAAAGCGAGGGAAATTTGAATTTTGCTGCCTGATTTGCTGATTACCTAAAAATTGCTTAGTGAATATTTTTCTTGCTTTTACTTGTTAGCATTTATCAGTTTGTCAAAGTGCCTTTCTTTCTTTTCTTTTCTTTCTTTCTTTCTTTTTTTTTTTTTTTTTCCATTTAATGTATGTGGTACAGGCTCTCAGTATGCAGCCCAGACTCAAAATGATCCTCCTGTTTTCAGCCTCCCTAGTGCTGGGATTAGAGTTGTTACCACCACACCTGGCCCAAGTGGCAGGCCCAGTCTGCCGGGGCTGGGGCCAGCGCAGCATGTGGTGCGCAGAATCAAACCCCAGTTCCTGCGCTTGCCTAAGCAGGTGCTTAGTCTGCTGAGCCAACCCCCCAGCCTATTTTTCTTGCAAATGGTTTCTTTGCCCCTACAATGAAATACCTCCCCTGTTTTGTTATAATCACCAGGCCAGATGACAGTCATTTTCTTCTCTTCTAATTGAATCTTGCCATCACTCAGTCCCAACACAGTTTTGCATATGAACACTTAGTAAGTGCTCAGTTGAATTTCTCAATGCTCAATATTGTTCCTATAATAATTTGAAAGCATGTCTTTAAATCATCTCTTACTTTTCATCTAAAATTATCTTGCTTTTTATTACAAAAATATCAGACATATATTTGAGAGAATAACACCTATTACCCTACTACCAATCACCTATCCTGCAACTTTATTTTATTTATTTATTTATTTATTTATTTATTTATTTATTTATTTATTTATTTATTTGGTACAGGGTCTCACTACACAGCTCAGACTCCTAGTAATCCTCCCATCTTAGCCTCCCCAGCACTGGGATTACAGACGTGCCCCACCATGCCTGGATTTGGTGGCTGGCATGGTGCAGTGGCGCATCCAGGGTTCCAGGCCCTGCACAGCATATGGTTCTGGGGCTTGAGCTTTGGCCCTTGTGCTTGCCAGGCAGGTGCTTAGACCGCTAAGCTCTCTCTGCCCCTCTCCACTTTGAAAGTTTCATTTAAAGTGGCTTGAGTCAGAATTTCAAGGTCCTGATACTGCATTTAGTTGGTTTATCTTTTCAAATTAAATTATCTCTTAAAATACAGTGTGCTTTATTCTCAATTTCATTCCCTGCAATTTATTCATTCAGTAAATTGAGTTATTTTTTGTAGTGTTTCCTCTGAGTGAGGTTTTACTTACGTTTCTGTGATGTCTTTCAGTATGCTTGTCTATGACCTGTATTTCCTTTGAGGTGATATTTAGATCTGGAAATGTTTGGGTTTTTTTCTTTGCAAAAACACTGCGGTATGCCTCCCACTACGAGACCTGTAATGAACAACGAGTGCTGCGCTTTTGTGACATCAGCAGTCGCTGGTGATTATTACTCAGATTTGTTATGCTATTAGGTATTTGCTTAGATTTAATACTTTATTAGATATCTGCAAAGTAACTGATAGCACCAAATGCTAATGGTTTCATTCATCATCTAGAATATGTTAAACTTTCTCCTGCACCATTTGGCTGTCTTACAGTATAGTTCATACTGCAAAGGCAAGCTGAGTGTTCATAGTCTCCTTATGCCATAATTACATCTTTTCAGAACGATGATTTTGTTGAAAAGGTGAATAGTAACTTCTATTGAGGGTCATTCTGAGCATGTGGGTATCAGCACCTCTGATTCGCTTCCATCCACTGAAACTATTAATTTTATTGCTTTAAGTTTTACTTCTTTGTTGAGCAGAATCTACTTGAGGTTGACTTACAAATCCTTTTGACATGGCCCTAGTGATTATAGGGATGTTTTTTCCTGGTATAAGAAAATATTTCAAATCTCATCATATATACTTCCTGCCTCAGAGGTGGAACAAGTCATTTTTCCAAAGAGCCCTTGTTCCTTTGAGGGGGAAAAGTGCGGGATCACGTGTTGGTGCTAGGTTGGAAGCTGATCATTCCACAGAGATCTACGGAGTGTGAGAAATGGACAAGTTGGAGAATCACGCTCTTGGTAGGAGGACCGGTAGGAGGACTAGCACCCCCTGCAGGTGGAGCAGGGGGTGCAACAGAGACACTAGGGGAAGGAAAGGCAGGTGGGAGAGCGCAGAGAGGCCCAGGAGGACTTGGCTTTTCTTAAAATGACATGGAGCCATCAGAGGGCTTTGGGCACCAGGACAGCATGATCTTTTGTCTTAACTGAATCACTGATGAGTCTGCGTCAAGAATTGACTAAAGAATGTTAAGAGCAGAATCCAGGAGACCAGTGACATAGCTAGCGTAGTCCAGATGGGAGCTATGCGGGGTTGGCTGAGTATGGCAGCAGTAAATGCAATGAAAGAAACTATGTTCTGAGTACCTTCTGAAGGTAGAATCCACAGAAATTGCTAGTGGGTTAGATGTGGGTTGTGAGGAAGTGGATTCAACTGTGACACCAAGGCTTATGGCCTGAGACAGAAATAAAATTGTAAGCATCAAGATAATATGTTTGACGTCTCTTTGTATGTCAGTGTAGATGTGTACTTGTGGAAGTGGGCAGGAAGAGGTCAGACGAACCGTAGCAGTGTGTAAGTAAGGGGGCCAGGTGGAAAGAGAGGACAGAGTGTCCCAGGCTGAGGAGCAGTCTGCGGAAACGCAGAGCTGTGACAGGAAAGGCTTGTGGAATTCTCAGTAGTTGTTAAAGTACATGGAGGTGATGACAGGAAATGATCCTGGAGTGGTAGGGAGAACCTTCATGGGTGCCATGACAACAATTTGAATTTTATTATAGAGATGATAAAGATACTGGGTTTTATTATTCACTAATAATTAATTAATTAATGTTTTCATTGATGTATGTGGCATAGGATCTCACTATGCAGCCCAGGCTCATAGTGATCCTCCAGTTTTCAGCCTCCCCAGGGCTGCAATTGCAGGCCTGCACCACCATGCCCAGTCTCAGAAGGGGCTCAGCACACCCTGTGGGTGGGGCCAGCAGAGCACCAAAGGACCAGGGATCAAACCAAAGCAGGAGCTTGGTCCACTGGGCGATCTCGTCGGCCCTAGTTGTCTTTTTTTTTTTTTAAACCCGGAATCACATGATCAGATGCACATTTCAGCAAGATCATCTATGCAGCGCTGTGGAGAATAGATAAAGAGGATGAGACTGAGAGCCCCAAACCTGACAACACAGCTAGTGGCGACCAGGGAGTGAGTCTGAAGCACGAGTGTGATCATCTTTCTGTCTTTCTCTCGTTCTTTTAACCTACACTGTTGTAGCCGCACACAAGTGTTTGTAACCAAGATTAAGTTGGGGTCAGAAGTCGTCTCTGTCACTATGTACATGTATTTGGTCTGGCTATTTAATCTTTAGGAGCTATTCCTCATCTACAAAATGAAGATACTAATAGTTCAGTGATTAGTGGTGAGTTGAATCTTGATCAATAAATGTTAGTTGTTTGAAGCATCATTTTTATTTTATTAACAAATTGGCCATAGGAAGAGGCGTAGCTTGACTTCTGGCCCATATATGAAGAGAATGTTACAGGGGTGAAATGTCTCACGAGTGTATCAGTCAGGACCTACTAGAACACAGATGACACCTTTGGTACAGGGTTAGGCAGCCACGGAGCTATCTCCCTGGTCTGAGAAGTATGAAATGTCTTCCAAATCTCAAATGCTAACTGAGGCTTGTCAACAGGCTTGCAGAGAGAGCGAATCTGCCCCAGTGACTTACCTACCTGCAAGGACTGACCCTTAGCTTGATTTCAAAATGATTTTGCATACCCAGGGTAAAAATAATTTGGTAAGCTCCTTATCTGCATTAAGATCATCTTGCAAAATCTGGATGTAGCAATCCATGCTCATAGGATTCTGGAAGTAGGAAGGAGAGACTGAGAGAGGTGGACAGCTTCCTGCAAGCCACAGCTAGGTGGGCTCCAGGGAGCCTCCCCGCGGGCTCTGGCCACCTTCCAGCAGTTCCGGCTTGGCCGCCAGCTCACCTGCTGCTGCTGCTGCTGCTGCTGCTCTGGCTCCTTCTTGCTTTCCTTGCTGTCCCGCTGTGAGGAGCCTTGAAAAGGTTTGCTTACCACAGCCAGGACCGGGAGTGGTTGGTTTTATGGGGGAGAGCCAACTGTTCTTGCCTTTCGCGGGTTTCCCAGTGGGCAGCCAAGTAACTAGCATCTCATTTTCTGACTTCATATTTGCGGTGCATAAACATCTTTTCCTTTCTGCTGTTTGTTCCTTATGACTTTTTTTTTTCCCAATGCGACTTTCTCAAAGAACAAAGATGGGTTTCTGTAGTAGAAGCAGAAGAGAGATGTAGAAAAGGGAAAGGAGAGAAGGGCAGAGAGAGAGGAAAGGGAGGAAAGAGGGAAGGAGAGAGGGAAGGAGACAGACCGAGCACACTGTTTTAAGAATAAAAAAATGTATGACTCAGGAGAATCCTTTGAGTAAATTTAGGAAAATGAGCTGCTGGACTCAGCGAATCTGTCCTTTCTAGTCAATAAAAAAGATAGGATTTGAGGTTCCTTCCAAAACAGGGTTGGCTGAATTAGCCCCTCCCACAAGCCCAAGGATCTGTTATAGCGCTGATCCTCAGTACCTCTCTCACTGTGCCCGACCACGGCAAGCAAGCAAGAGGCTGTAAAAACAAAACACACAGACGCACAGACACACACACACACACACACACACACACACACACACACACCCAAACGAGGAAAGAGGAAGAAAACAAAAGCTGCTGCTCATGGAAGGTACAAAGGGTAAGACCAAAATGAGTTTGATCTGAATCCTTGAGGGGAAAGGGAGAGGGAGGGAGGGAGGGAGGGAGGGATGAGGAGGGAAAAGCTCACACTAAAAGCAAGTACTTGAAGAGCAAGAGGCAGAAAGCCCTAAATTGAGTTTACGCCCTCTTCCCTCTGAGGAGGCAGAGAAAGAACTTTGGGAAACTTTTTAGGAAACAGAACTCAGGACTATAGTCAAGGGAGCCTCTGGAGCCAGCCAGAGGAGCTTGTGAATATTCATAAATAATTTGCATGCAGATCTGGTGTTTTAGAGGCAAATAGCATTTGTAGTCCTTCTCAGCTGAAGAGGCAGCTGCTTCGTCTTCAGCCTGGAGTCCTCTAGCCTCAGGTCGAGTCTGTTCCTCAGCATGTCTGCTGAAATACACTGCTTTCTCTTGGTGATTTGTTTTGTTCTGAAATTTCCTGCATACTTTCCTGTTGTGCAATTAGAGAAGCCTTGTCTACAGAATTAGACAGACAAGGTAATGTAGCAAGAGACTGTCTCAACCGGATCCCAGCACATCTTGCAAAAAGGTTGAAAGTGTCTAGAGATGTGTAGCGGAGCGTGAATATCAAGGCGAGGGGCAGAAGGTGTGGGCAGGGGAGAATAAGAAGAGTTCTGTTTTAAAAAAGCAGGTCTTTAAAAAAAAAAACATAAAAAGCAGGTCTTATCTGATCAAAGGCATGCAGATTTTGCCAGAAAACTAGTGGAACAGTCGTGTTTGCACAAATGGTGTGCACTCTCTGTCTTGCCCTCTTTTGGGCATTTTCTGCCAGGACAGAGCACTAGTGGCTTGCCAGGCTTCGAGATGCAGGAATGATCTCCATAACAGTGAGGGACTGTGGAGCTAACTGCCACAACACAAGTCTTCATCCCCTGTGACTTCTAATATCACCACCCATTTTCATCACATAGAACATGGAGGAATAGAATGAAAAACTAATGACATTTCTTACCGATTATAATGCTCCAGCCGCTGGGGCTTGCTGAGCCTTCATTCTGTGTTGGGAACTGTTCCAAGCTTACTATATGTGGTATTTATTCCTCAGATCGACTTCATGAGGTAAAGGCTGGTTTTCAGATGGCAGCGCTGAGGTTCTGAGAGCCCTGCTGCTGAGGTGGTGCTGGTCTTCAGAGGCAGACCCAGTCAGAGCCAGAGGGAGTCTGTGCTTCAGCAGTCTGGCTCTCCTCGGGGAGCTCCTTCTTTGGCACTGGATTCTGAGTTATCAAACCCTTGAAGCTCTGGGGGAAATGATCCAGATCTGTGGAGGAACTTGCAGTCGAGTTCGAGTCTGTTTTTCCCACTTGTTATTCATGACCATGCTTTATATGTCAGAGGAGTAGATAGTACTGTTATGGACTTTTTGCAAAAGGGAGAAATCAAGGGTGGAAATGAACGGCGATATGAATCAATGACTAACTGTTGAAAGTCTAAACCAACCCGAGACCCTCCGCTTCTGGTTTCTCTTCTAGCCTCCAGAGCAAGCCTGGTCATCTCTGAACTTGTGTCCCCGCCCCCACCCCCAGCGAGTTCTCACTCAGCCACTTTCCGTTCCTCAAGAAAACCGTTCCTTTCCTGTCTCTCAGACTATATTGCAAGGCCTCAAATGTCTTCTTCCCCTTTGTTCTGGAGCCAGTCTTCTTGAGTTTGAGTCCTGGTTCCATTGTTTACTGTATGCCTTGGTTTCCTTGTCTCTAAAATGGACAGAATAATAATGCCCACCCCCTAGGGCTGTGGAAGGCCTGATTAAAGTTCTTGGAATGGACCTTCATGTCAATAAGTCCGAGCTGTTGCTCCTTCCAGCTTCACCTTGAGCGTGATTCTCCTGCTCAGCCTTCTCCAACCCTCTGGACCTGGACCAGGACCTGCCTTGCCGGTCTCTGCAGTGTAGTCACCCTTGATGCCTCGGGCGTCACGCCTCTGACTTCTCTGCATACCTGCTCACTGGATCACCTTGCCCCCTTGCTGATTATGATTATGCATACCTGCTCACTGGATCACCTTGCCCCCTTGCTGATTTGTTATGAAACAAATCATAAACACACATACCTGTGTGTTTGTTTTTCAGTTTCCAAAGGAATTTTATCATCAGTGTGGGCAGGCTGATGGGAGATATGCCTCAGTGCTGACAGAGGTGCAGGAGGCAGCTTTGGTGGGGGACCCAGATAGCAGTCCTGGAGGGCGCAGTCCCAGAAGCACCCAGGAAGCAGACAGATGCTGAATATGACTGATTCAAGAGGATCCACGTACTAAGGTGCCACCGGTTAGAGTGGTAGTCCACAAACTTCTCCACGAGGTCTGCGGCAAGTCTTGTGCGTTAGCATGGCGATCACACTTGCCAGCTCATGGGACGGCTTCTCCAGGTTGGTGGGCACTTGTGCAAACACATGAGGTCCTCGCTGGCCACTCACACCTTCTGATCTTTAATCCATGCAGTTCAACCCAGTATTAATATTTTAGCAATGTGTATTCAAGAGTTGGAAGCTGGTTTAGAAACGGACTGCTGAGATGGGTATGGTGGCCCGTATCTGTAATTCAGCTACTCAGAGGGCTGAGGCAAGAAGATCATAAGTTTGAGGCCAGCTGGAGTAACTTAGTGAGATCCTGCCTCAAAAACAGGATTGGACAGACAGACAGACAGGCAGGCAGGCAGGCAGGCAGGCAGATAGACAGGAACATTACACTTGCCTAGTATGTGTGATACCCTGGGCTTAATCTCCAGTACAGTAAAAAAAGTGAAAAGTAAAAGGATCCTTAAGTTTGCAGGTGGGTTTCCTCCCTGATGGTGCCTAGAACTCCTATAGTCTGTGAAGATATTTGTGGGTAGCTATACTGAAGAACAAAGTGTGCCCTTCTAGGTGGACGGTCTCCCCCACCCCAGAAAGGGAAGGAGGAGCTATGGCTCCAGCCCTTGAAAAACTTTTTTCTTTTGAGACAGCATCTGACTAATGCACGCAGGCTGGCTTGGAATCTGCCATCGTTGTGCATCAGCTTCCCGGAAGCTGGAGTTACAGGACTACAGCGCCATGCCCCGATAAGCAGATGGTCTTAGTTACCGGTATGGCTCCATCCCGGGACACCTGGTTCAGTCCCTGGCTCTGGCTGAACATTAGCCTAGATTCCCCATGCAGGGATCGGAGTGGAGACTGTGGATGCTTCATGGCATAGCTGTGCTCTTCTGAACAGAGTATCTGCTTCTGAAAATAGCCCCATTTTATATCAATGTTGCTGTGTGAGACCGTGTACTCTGGCAGTGAAAGAAAAAACCCAGCAAAGTCGACCCTGAATAAAATCATAAAGTATGTTACATTGGTTCCCAGCACCCTCCCTTTCCGCTTCCTGGCACACCTTCAACCAACTCGACAAATATCATTGTATGCCTAACCGTTTATAAGTCTGCATGCCGGTTCCTTGGGCCACAGACAGTTTGCTCGCAGTGAAGTGGGTTGGAGAGACCTACACACAACCAACTCTAGTCAGAGCCAGTCTCCATGAGGGGCCAAGAATAACAGCTAACGTTGATTATTTGTCATGTGCCAGACGCTGTAATGCTGTGTGTTGTCTCTTGCAATATCCACAGCAGTTCTATGATTTTAGTTTCTACATTTTACTGTGTGGAAAGAGGTCACTTAGCCAAGTTCACATAGCTAGTAATGGACAAATGGGAGATTTGTGTGGTTAGGCCATAAAGTGTGGGTCCCAACAAATAAGTTCTCCCTGCCTGTAAGCTGTAGTAGAAGCCTATATAGTAGAAGTGTCCTGTAGTAGAAGTGTCTTGACAAGCAGAATTGGGAGTGATGACTGGGAAAACTTCTCAAGGGTTGGGCCTAGAAAGAGGAGGGTTATTTTGTGCTCAAAATAAGATTCTTTGTCACTCTAGCAATGCTTAAAGAACTTTCTTTTATTAAAAAGTACAACATAGATTTAAGACTTCTGTGTTCCAAGTTCTGACAGGTAACATGTTGTGTGTCCGTCCTGGAGATATAAGGCAGAAGTCTAGAGCTTAGTCTTGGCCTTGAATAATCAAGTACGCATTCAATTACTGCCTGAATCATGATTTCCTTGCATGGTAATAAAGTTCATATGGCAAACAGTTTTTAGAAATGACTGTGATTGGTATTAGTAAGCCCCATTTTTAGAGTGCTGGTTCCCTTGTGCTGGCTTTTTGGCTGTTCTCTGGAACCAGTAATGGTGCCCAAGGGCAGTACTGTTCAGTCCACACACTGTTGTTTAGATGTGGCAGGCTGAGCCTCTGCAGGGTGAAGGAAAAACCTGGGAAAAATCACACTTTCGCATTTGTTCTTTGAAATATTTGGGAGGGAAGCCAAACTCACCGGCTGGCCCCCACAGTGGAGAATCATGAAACATGTCTGAGGTCTGATGGAAGGGAAGAGGAGTAGAAGCTTTTCGCTTTGTTTTGGTGTGTATGTGTGTGTGTGTGTGTGTGTGTGTGTGTGTGTGTGTGTGTCTGTGTGTGTGTGTTTCAGAGACAGTGTTTTTCAAGTTTGAACATGTGTGTGCAGATTCTAACGCACAAGCTCCAGGACGGGGCTGAGATTTTGCACTTCCAACATCATGATAAAACTGACCTTGCACCTGCTGTCTTTGGGTTAATGATAGAGTCATCGCATGTCTTATTTTTGGGGCGTTTTCTGCTGCTGGTTGACCAAGTCCTCTTATCCCCAGCCCTTCACAGAGCTAAGGCTTTGAGTGGCTGACCAGTTAGGTCACTTCAGAACATTAGGAAGTCTAATTTGTCGTTCATTCAGTGAACAGGAACTCGAGGCCTTCAATTTGCGGTATCCTAGAAACGACTCTGAATCCTTAGCACACAACCCATTGTTAAACAAAATGACCTTGTGGTGAATTTCCTAAATATTTCCACCCTTTCTCCATGGCTCCAAGGTTGCCTAAATTTCCCTTTTTCTCTTTCTCCAGCGTCTTGGGCTGGGTATCTGAGCACAGGAGCTCAGGGCTCCAAGAGTGCAGAGTGTCCGAGCCATTGTCTGTACTTCATAGAAGCAGAACGAGAAGAATGCCTGGTACCAAGTTAGTAAAGTAGGAAAGTAGACATAGACAGGACTGCTGGAATTGTTTTTGGATTTGGAAAACTGAGGGGATTATGAGGAGAAAACAAGTTATTGGACAAAAGAAGCCAGGGAAGAGGTTCTCTTACAGGCATGCAGCTTACAGTTCTGTGGTACAGTATCAGAGTGGCTTCAGAGACCCAAGCACAAGGACAGTCTATGCTGGACATAAAGTAGCATCTCCTTTTCTAAAATTTGATTTTATGTTTTTCATGTGAGAGATTTTTAATGTATACAAAATGCTTTGGAAAAGGAGACAGTACAACATAATGCTTGCAATAAAATCTAGTGGCCAGGAAGGTAGCTCAGCAGTCTAACTGCCTACCTGGCAAGAGCAAGGACTGGGTTCGATCCCAGTCCCGCATGCTGTTCCAGCCCCACCCTGGGCACACTGTGCCACTACCAAAGCTGGATATGGTGTCACACACTCGTAATCCCAGCACTAGGGAGGCTGAGATAGGAGGATTACTACAAGTCCAAGCTGTGTAGTGACACCCTGTACCAAATACATAAAAATGATTAAAAAAAAAAAAAGAAAGGAAACCTAATAACTAATAAATGATAATGACTAATAATGATAATGAACCAAATCAGTGAGCAATCATGTGAGGTACGATACAAGAGGTGTGAAGATGTGTGAAAGGACTTATAGGACTATTTTTGTAGTCGTAGTTAAGAAATACATTTCATTTAGAAAGGCCAAAGGTAAGTTTTCTTTTAATTCATAGGGAGAATGGGAACAATATTTTCATGTCCACGAGGATACAAGTAATACACATCCCATTAAAGAAAACATGATAATGTAGAGTAGAGAAGGTGAAACCTTCCTCCTAGATTGACGTACTTCTTTGAAGCTCTTTTTTGCTGTGCCTGGGTTATTTCTCTCATTTAGCACTAAGTAGAGTAAGATCGTGAAGAACTGGGAGATGGCATCATGATTATTAGTTATATGTAGATTTAAAGGCTGAGAGTGGCAGTGAATCACAAGGTCTTTGTAAAGCCATTTCATAGAACAATCTTTGTTAGCATAATTTTTTTTGATACATACATAGTTTAATTAATAATTCCCCTGTTGTGGAACATTGAGGATTTTTCCATTTCTAGCCAACATCTTTGTGCAGGAACTTTTTTAAATGTTGGGGTGTAGGGGGGCAGTGTGAGGACACATTCCCAGAACTATTCGCCTTGAATCTGTCCCTACGTCCTACAGTTCCCGACCCTGCTGCCAAGGCGCTCCCACAGGGCAGAGCCTCCCGCTGCGGGCTCCCCCCACCCTCCCGCTCGCGTCCCTCACTCTGGGCACCTTTCAGACCACCTACCCATTTTTTATCATTTTAGTGTGTACTTCTTTGCTTACTATAAATTTGATATTTTCCACATATTCATCTTTTGCATATTGCTTGCATCCTTGGCCTAAAATTAATCTGTGTTCATGCTTCATTGTACATAAGGTACTCTGCCTTTTTTACCATCTGTGCAGTGGTTTTCCTGAATCTGGTCTTAATATTATGGAAAGAGAATTACAGCTCTGAGTGAATGTGGTACGTTTTCAGGTGCAGTTGAGTGGTTTCCTAAGTCATTTGATAGTACAATTTTATTTCCTCTTTAACACATAAAATAATTGCTGAAGTTTTAAATAGTCTTTAATTTTGTTTAAGCCTTTATTTTATTTTGTAATGGCAGAAGAATATGGTTTTATAGTTTCTAAGGTTTCCTGATAGCCAAGTATACGGCCAAGTTTTATAAATCTTTTATAAATACTTGTAAGATATACTGTTAAGATGTAAATTGGATATTTATAAATTAATTCGGCTCTTTTAATTAGTTATGATCATCCCTGCTGTAATTGATAACTATGATAATTTTTACTTCCAGAGGAACAAAGAGGTTATTATTACTATTACTATTATTATTGTTATTATTATTATTAATGTGTTTAGGACAGGATCTAACTGTTTTCAGCCTCCCATGTGCTGGGGTTACAGGTGCGTGCCACCACGTCCAGTCTCAGTCCTTGTCTCAGCTTGCCCTGGGGATGGGGCCAGCACAGCATGTGGCGAGTGGGAGTCTAACCCCAGTTCCAGGCGCTTTAGTCCACTGAGCTATCTGGGTGGCCCAAAAAAGATACTAATTTTTATTGTGACCTATTAAGAAAAGGAGTAGGTAAATTGATGCAGAGAAGAAGTAATTTAATAAAGTTTTAGGAAAGGGAAAGCAAAATGAAGTAACATTCTCAGATTACATTCTGGAGAGCTGTGCCTTGTGTGGCTACGTAACTTGAAGTAGCGAACGGATGTGAGTGAAAGTCATTACACCTTTCCCTCCCAAATAACCATGGTAAAGTCAAGCACACCAGGGCCAGGAAGTATATGGTAATACTTTTCCTATATAATATAGATGGAAATGCCTACCATACAATTGAAAATGTGATAATCCCTTCACCAAAGTTTCAACAATCCAGTATTTTTCAGAAGTCCATGTCAATCTCTTCTGAGGCTTGAGGGAAACTCTTAGCTGCGAACCTCTGTAAAAATCTAACACAAGTTACGTAATCTCAAGCTAGAGGGTAAACATTTTCATTCCAAAATGGAGGAGCAGGAGTATACAGAAGAACTGGACCAAAACAAGACAGAGCTTAGATCTGCCGGCATCCATAAACTGGCTGTGGTATGTGTTCCAGAAGACTCGGGCAGCACCATCCCGACAGCCTCGTGGGTTGCGGCCCATCTGGCTTCCCTCTTCAGCTGGCTGTGCACTGTGCAGTTTTCCTCAGCAGACGTTCCCTGTTCCTGGTGTCACGAACGTTCTAGGGTTTCCACTGGGGAAGTGGCTAAGTGTCCGCCTGGGCCAGGGCAGCAGTAGTTTTTGAGTGGCCTGCGTAGCAGAGCGCAGAAATCTGCCGAAATTTCCCTTTCCAGACCAGTTAGGCCACGACCCCTAGCTTTCATCTCACACAGCCTTAGGACACGAGCGAACACAGTCCGCTCCTGTGCAGTGGGGCATGCACGGCCTGTGATCCAGTCGCCAGTGGAGTCCCATTCTCAGGTGAAACCCCTCAGCCTGGCCTCTCCTGCTGCCTCTGCATCACCATACAGATCAGGCTCTGCTTACACCGTTCTAGCTCCTGTCTTCCCCACATCTCCAAATCTTTCCAAACTCTTCCTGAAAATCAGTTTCCAGAGCTTTTAAACCACACAGCCAGGTACACTCACAGCAGTGACCCGAGTTTTGGTGCTAATGTCTGCGTCCGTCTGCATTCTGTTGGCTGTCACACAACATCCAAGCCCCACAACTGCAAAGAGACGTTGACTTTGGCTCACAGTCGGAGGGATCCAGTTTGTGAGGCACTGGCTCACAGCAGAAAGATCACGGGCAGTAGAGCAAAGCTGCGTGGCGCGTGTTGGCCAAGAAGCAGAGCCGGGGTACTGTGCCACAGAGAAGAGGAAAGAGCAGATAGAGTGCCCGAGTCATGCCTCCCCCACCCCTGACTGACACCGGCTCCTCCAGTCCCCTGGGTAGCTCCCAAGCCAATCGAGTGCCCATATTAAACTTTATCATTGCACAGATGATGCCATTTCGGGTTTTGAACAGCCCCAGGGGAATGGTTGCACTGGTTGTCCCTATTTCACAGGCTGGAATCTGAGGCATGAGGGTGGTTAAGTCATTGAACTGTCTCTTAATTGGTAAGTGTTGGAGCTGAGATGCACATCGTAGTTATTACCTGATGATCTAATTCACATACTATAAAATTCACGCTTGTAGTAAAGTCTATAATTCAGTGAGTGTTAGTAGGTCCATAGTACTCAGTTACCATAATGCATTTTGGAAGAAGCCTTGTATCCTTTGATGCCCTTTCTCACTGGTCTATCTTCCTGCCCCTCCTCTGGACTCTTCTCCCAAGACTTGGACACCTGTCAGTCTACGTGCTGGATCCGTCTATGCAGACATGTCATCTGTGTGCTCTCGCGTGGATGTGCCACATTGATCCATCCATGTATCACTGACGGGCGTGTGGACTGTTGCGCGCTGTGTCTGGCATTACACACAACTGTGTGGTAAGCATTCCTATAGAAGTCTTTGGGTAGATTAGTGTTGATAAATTTCCCCACTGAGGAGTGGAGGTGCTGTGTCTTCTGTCTAATCGCTTGAGGACATGCTGGACTGTGTTCTAAGGCAGCTGCATCATTTTACATCTCCGTCAGTGACATAGGATGGTGCCCTCGGCCTGCCTCCCTGCCAACGCTTATTATCATCTATGTTTGGTGAGAATCTGCCTGAGGACTGTAAGGTAATATCTAATTGTGCTTTTAATATGTAATTTTTTGGTGGCTGATGGCTTCAAGCATCTGCTCCTATGCTTACTGGGCATTGGGTAACTTCTTGGTGGAAATATCTGTTCGAATCTTTGGATATTTTTAATAGGATTGCCATTTTACTGTGATTAAAAAAAAAATGGTTTGTTTTTTGTGGAACCGGGAATTGAACTCAGGACCTTGAGTTGCCAGGCAGACACTGGTGCCCCTGAGCTATTTCCCTGGCCACTAAAAGGTTTTAAATAAATAAACAGACATTACATGTTCATAGGTAGGAAGATTAAATATTTTTTAAGATGGCAGTATTGAATATATTTACAAATTCAGTGGAATGATAATCATATTGAGCTTCTTTGTAAACACTGACAGTGGTCTAAAATGTATATGAAAATTTCAGGGCCTCATAATAATTAAAAAGAAAACGAAATTAGCTCTCTGCAAGGCAGTGTTAGTCGAGGCAGTGTGGAGCTGGGACAGGCTGGGAGAGTAGAGCTGAGCACCGGAAGCAGGCCCACCTTCCTGCAGTCAGGTGCTCTTCAGGAAGGGCGCTGCCACTGAGGAGAAGAAGTCCTCTCAGCAAATGACGCTGCCTCAGGTAGATGTCCATCCACACAGAGAGAAAAGGAAAGGAAAAGGCAAAGCCTGACCACAGCCCCAAATTAACTCAAAATGGAGACAGCGGAATAAGGTCATGTCAGGTTTTTGACGTACTGTAATTCCCAGCACTTAGGAAACCGAGACTGGAAGATTGCTACAAGTTCAAGGCCAGCTAGAACTCCAAAGCAACACCCTGTCTCAAAACAAACAAACAAAAAAAAACAACAAACAAAAAAAACCTAACCAGCCAAACAAAAAGAAACAAAACAAACACTGCCTGTAAATCTAGGGATAAAGCTCTAAGGCTCTGAAGAAAACAATTCCTAATGATCTTTTGACTTTGGATTATGTAGTGGCTCTCTCTCTCTCTCCCTCCCCCTCCCTCCCTCCCTCCCTCTCCCTCCCCCTTCCTCCCTCCCTCCCTCCCTCTCTCCCTCCCCCTCCCTCCCTTCC
>PVJA010017672.1:0-41331 GCA_004027025.1 Myocastor coypus | reverse complement strand
AAAAAAAAAAAAAAACAAAAGAATAACAACAACAAAACTTTGTAAGACATTCAAAAGAAACAACAACAAAAAAAAAAGAATAAAAAGATGAGAAAAAGAAGCCAGGTGTGGTGGCTCATGCCTGTAATCCCAGCACTCCGGAGGATGAGGCAGGAGGATTGGTGCGAGTTCGAGACCAGCCTGGGCTACAAAAGTGAGCTCAAGGCCAGCCTCAACTGCATCGCGAGACCCTGTCTCAAAAAGACCCAAAAAAAAAAAAAGATGAAAAAAAGGGCAAATGAAAAAAGTGGGAAAAATATATATATAATATATATACATATATATTATATATAATATAGATATTAGTTTGGATAATTGTACTGCCATTTTCTGCTTATCTTCTGAAAGGAGCAGTTAGTGATATATTCTTAAAACAATCAGTAGGTCATTGAAGAAGTCAGGGGAGAAAGTAAAACGCTAGAATTAATTGATAAAAGAAACACTAAATAACAGAATTTGTAGAGCACAATGAGAAAGGTTCTAAGAGTAATTTCATATCTGTGAATACCTATACTAGAAAAATAGCCTGAATCAGTAGACTGAAGGTTCTAATGAGGTTCTAGGAAGGTTCCTGGAAAACAGAAATGAACCAAAACCAAAATTAGTAAAAGGAAATGAAGCAAAGATTGGAGCAGAGATTGATGAAATTTACACTAAAATGTACAACAAATGTGAGACTATAAAATAAAATGAGACTAAAACACAAAATGATCAATGAATCAGAGTTGGCTCTTTAAAAAGATAAACAACATTGATAAGTCCTTAGACAAACTTAGCAAAAAGTAAAAGAGTAAAAGTCCAAGTTAAAATTGGATATGAGAAGAAGAAATTAAAATAGAATTAAAATCCAGAGAATTACCAGAAATTAATTTCAAGTGTTATATTCTAAGAAACTGGATACTCTAGAATAAATGTATAAGTTCCTAGAAACACAGGACCAACCCAAATTGAATTAGTAAAAAATATAAGATCCACAGCATCTCCAACCCCACTGAAGAAAGGAAACCTGGTACTCTAAGAGCTCAACTCTTTCCCCATGTGCCAATGTCCAAATTGAATCCTCCTCTTATATTATAGCCTGTTAGATAAGGTGGTATTGGTGGTGGCTCCTTTATGGGGAGGGACAGCTCCCCCAAAAGTACAAAATACAGTGAAAAAAAAATGTTCAACATCACTGGTCATTCAAGAGATGCAAATTAAATTAATTCTGAGATTCTATCTCATCCCAGAAATAGTGGCTATCATCAAATACATTGATCAATAAAAAGTACTGGTAGGGTTAAGAGGGAAAAGGAACCCTTTTCTACTGTTGGTAGAAGTGTAGAATGGTGCAACTACTATAGAAATTAGTGCGGAGATTCCTCAAAAAACTAGGATTAGGGGTCTCATCCAATCTAGCTATTTCCCTGCTGGGTATTTTTCAAGAAGAACTGAAAACATTGTATCACAGTGACATATGTGAAAACATGTTTATAGCAGCACAATATGCCATAGATAAATCTTAGAAACAATCCAAATGCCCATCAAATGAAGAATGGATTTAAAAATGTGGTATTTTTATACAATGGAGTATTGCTCAGCTATAAAGGAAGATAAAATTGAAACTTTTCTTATGGTAAATGGATACAACTAGAGACCACACTAGACTCACACTAGACTCGCATCATACTATCTCCTTAATGTTTGAAACTGAAAGAGTAAATAAAATTTGAATGTGTACAATAGATATTGTGAAAAGGAAAGACACCGCTCAAAAGGAAAGAACAACTGGATTGTGGGAAAGAATAATAAAAGGGAAAAATATATATATATACACACATGATGGCTAAGAAAATTATACTACTAATTTCTATTAATTCATTAAAAGGAATAATTAGTGCTTATATTGTTTGATTAATTTTGCATGCCTATATCTGCTAATCTAAACAACAACTTTGAAGATAATAATGTGAAATATAATATCCATTGATAATTTCCTATCATCTTGCTTTGAAATACTGTATCACTTTTACTGTGTTTTTCTAATAAAAAAATCCAAACTTACTAACAACAATCAGTGAAATTATACTCGTGGTTAAATTAGCATTATTCTAATCAATGATGGTCAGAAAATATTATTTCCAAGCTAAGTCAAAGATATTTGATACTCAGAAAGCCAGTGATGATAAGTTCAAGTACCTATGTTATAGAGTAATAGTATCACAAAGCTTTTCTGCTGGAGGGTTAAAAATGTAAGTTAACAGACCAAAAATTGGAGAAAAAGAAGGGCTATAAGGATAGCCAATATTTTGGCCCTAGCCCTTCAAGGTCAATAAAGACCCAGGATATAAGACAACCTGTGCTGTAATATCCTATAACTCAGAAGTGTTCCAAATTTCCTGGTCAAGGAGATTATGGGACCTCAGAGGAAAGGGATGAATGAACTGCAGTGCGTCTAAGGAGAGTCACCCAGAGAAAAACATTCTCTCAGGCTTTCACAGAAAGCAAAATGGCCAAGCAATGGCCGTGACTCATCCCGAAGGCTGACACTAACAACAGTTCTACAAAGTACTGTCGATGGTCTCAAACTTAATCCTGAGGGGATTTGACCCTGGAAGATACAAAAAAAAAAAAAAAAAAAAAAAAGAATGTTTTGTTATAAAGGTCTTGCTTCGACTTGCCCTTGACCACCCAGCAAGAAAAAATAATTCTTAATTACAATGCATGAAACGCAGAGCTAGATTGGTGAGATGAGCTTTAGGAGGCTTAGATTCAATAGCCTCCAACATCACAAGCTTCACTGGTGGCCCACTGCAATTGCAAGACCTTTGACTGTGTATGTATCTGCTTCCTCTTAGTCTAAAGAGAAGTATATTCATTCCTTTTTTTTTTTTCTAAGCAACATCAATAGGGAGGTGGGTCATGCCCACACACTGTACTCTGTAGAATGACTGTGAGGACAATATGCAATATGTCAACTTTCAAGGAAAAGAAAGGGGAAAAGAAAAAAAAAGTAACGTGGATTTAGAAAAGTTAATGTTTAATTGTTTGATCAATCTTATATACCTATATGTATTAATCTAAACTGATCTGATGATAAAAATATGTAATATAACCATTGTTAAATTTAAACAATAAAAAAAATTGAAACAAAAAAATAGCATTATTCTAGTCAGGGTTTTACTAGAAGAACACTTCCTCATCTGACTCTGGAAACAGCATATCATGTGTTATATCTGTTCCTTGTTTTATATTTGTTCTTCTAGTAAAACCCTGACTAGAACAGAGAGGAGTGGGGTTGTTGCTGTGACTATACCTGAACATGTGGATTACAAGCTTTTGGGAATGACTTATAGGAAGAAATAGGACAGGTTTGGAGATGTCACCTATGAGCAAAGCACTGGAACGGTTTTGGCACTTCTGTAGGTGAGGTTCTAGTCACAGTTCAGACCAGAAGATTGATAGAAAGCCGACCTATAAAGATCAGGCTGGTGAGATTTCTTCTAGAAAGAAGGACTGCACTGGCTGTTGGAATACAGATCATTGGTGTTTTGTCTGAATTTTGCCCATGTCCAGAGACTTTGCCTGAGACTGAGATTAAGCATGGAGGACTAGTTAATCTATCAAAGGAAATTTCAAAGCAGTTGAATATTGGTGCAATGGCATGGTTATTGCTGGGGACTCATTCAAATATGTGTTGAGAATGAAGAGCATAGAGCCAAGTAGAATGATTTAAAATGTTGTGTTTGGCCAGAAAGAAAGTGCCAGGGAGGCTGTGGACTGCAAATATGGAGCTGAGATCTCCATTTGAGGAGGAGCAGAATAGAAAAGGTGTCTTGAGGGCATCACAAGAGGTGGCATATTCTCGCCCTTTGCAGCCTCAGAAGCACAAGGGTGAGGAACTTGCTTTGAGGAAAAAGCCACAGAGTCCCATGTTCCAGAACTGAGGCAGTGGCCACAGCAGGTTCCACTATGGAGGTGGCAGCCAAACCATACTACAGAATTGTGCCAGCATAAAGAATGTGCTCCTCAGAATCAGGATCAGAGTGTTCAGAAATCCAGGCACTCGATCCCTACAGCTAAGAGAGAAGGAAGCCTGGCACTGCTCCAGCCGCCAGCAGACCTTGGCATCATCCACTTGGCTCTGGTTTTAGATGCATGCAGAATGCAGGAATTCTGAGGTTAAGAAGGCTTCCACCTCAATTGCAAAAGAAGACCTGGGAGGCCAGGCAGTGTGCCCCAGAGAGGGCAATGTGTGAAGCTGTGAGTGAGAAGCCTGCTCTGTGAAAACCCCAGAAGTTTGGAAAAGCGAGGAACATGGATTATCTAAGGAAAACTGCAGAGAAAGAGCATAGCCAGCCTAAGAGAGAAGCTATGGGAGCTACCATCAAGAGTACCACAGGGATGGAGCCACGTGGAGCTCATGATTTACCACAGTTTGGTTCCAATGTTCCACATGGAACTATAGGGCTTAATGTTTGTCCTACTGAATTTTGGACTTGTTTTAGCCCCACTGGTTTGTATCCTCCTGTGTATACCTTTTGGAATGGCAATGTTTATCTTGTGCCTTTGAATGTATGCAATTTTTCATTTGTATAGGTGCTCACAGCTGAGAGTTTGGGACTTGGACTTTTCAGCAATGCTGGAACTGTTGGGACTTTGGTAACTCTTAGAGATGGACTAAAATGCCTTCTGCAGAAAAGAGTATACATGAGATTTGGGGGGGGTTCAGCGACAGAATGTTGTGGTTTGTATCTAGTTGTCCCCCAAAGCCTCATGTAAATCATGGGACTGTCAAGCACAGGGCTCCAGGGGCGTGGCCCAAGGACCAGGACAGGGGCTTGAGGGGGCGTGGCCAAGAGAGGCATGAACCATTAAACTGACAGCATGTGTTGTCAGAGGCTCCCCTCCCCAAGGTGGCAGTTTCTTGGAGGCATGGAGTGAATCATACTGGACACGGCAGCATCCCAACCTCTCCTCCAGACCCTATAAATCAGGGGCAGCATGTTGAAAGCTCCAGTAACTGTGAGCTACATAAATCCTTCCTCCCCTAAGCTTGTGTGTCTGGTATTTGTCTCAGCAACCACAGAGCAGTAACTAAGACAGGTACTATTATGGTTTATGTCTAGTTGTCGCCCCCAAAGCCTCATGCAGTCATGGGGCAGGGACTTTTATAGATTGAGACTTGACTCATGAGTCACTGGGATTATGTGATTTAGTACTGATCTAGAGTTTGACACTTGATCCATGATCCTTCGGATTATGTGTTTTAAGTATTTCTGGGATTATGGGAGTAGCCTAAGGAAGGTAGGCTGAGGTGAGAGCCTGAATTTAATATAGAGACAGAAAGACAGATGGGAGTTGTTGCTCTGTTGCCCTGCTTGGTTGGTTGCCTCTGTCGTGATTGTTGCTGTTTCTGCCGCCATGAACTGGATGCTCTCTGCCCTATTCCACTCAGCCTTGGGCCAGCCTAATATGGACTGAAACCTCCACAAACTATGAGCTAAATAAACCTTTCCTTCCTTCATTTTGAGTGTCAGGTATTTGTCCCAGCAATGAATAAAAGTAAGTAAGACAGTTACCAAGTAGGAAAAATCCAGGACCAAATGGATTTACTACTGAAGTCTACCAGATCTCTAGAGAATAACTAATACCATGGCTCCCTAAACCTTTCCAGATTAATGTAAAGGGAATGTATTCTCCAAATTCATCCTATGAAGACAGAATTTGTCTGATACCAAAGTCAGATAAGGACTCACTCATCAGTAAAGGAAAATGATATACCAACATCCTTGATGAATACAGATACAAAAATTCTCACGATCCTTAGAAATATAATTCAAAAACATATTAAGATTATCCACCGCAATCTAGTTGATGGCATGGCTAGTTCAACATAGATAAACAATAAATGCAATCTGCCACATGAATAGAATCAAAGATTTAAAAATATCACACATTTCATCTGAAGAAATACCTTTGGAAAAATTCAATACTGCTTTGTGATTTTTAAAAATGCTTGATTACAAGTAAGTACGGTGGACCTTACCTCAAAATTATAAATGTCATACATGACAAATGCATACCAACATCAGAGGCAAACTGAAGGAGTTCCCTCTGAAGTCAGGAGGAAAACGAGGATGTTCATGCTCACTACTCCTATTTAATATAATATTTGAAACCTTAGCCAGAACAGTCAGGTAAGAGAAAAGAATCTAAGGACTATGAATAGGAAAGAAAGAGTTCAAATTACCCCTATTTGCAGAAGACATGATACTTTAAGTAGACCCCCATAAAAATTTTTGAAAAATACTCTACCATAAGACTTTTATAACTAAAAAGTAAATTCAGCAAATTGGCAGAATACAAAATCAGCACACAATAATTAATAGCATTCCTATGCACTAATAACAAACCCACTGAGAAAAAATTAGGACATCAATTCTATTTTCAATACATTTCAAAGTTTTAAGTATTTAAGAATCAACATAAACCTAACCAAGGTGTCTAAAGACCTGTACAATGAACACTATAGAAGCCTGAAAAAAGATTGTAAAAGACTTTAGAAAAAAAATTATTCCTTGCTTATGGAGCAGAAGAACTAATATTGTAAAAATGAACATATTGCCAAAAAGCACCAACAGATAGAATGTAATCCCTTTTAAAATATCAAAAATATTCTTCACAGAACTAAAGATAAAACCTAAATTCAATGTGGAACCAGTAAAACTCAGAAGAGCCAAAGCAATCCCGAACAAAAGGAACAATGCTGGCAGCATTACTATACCAGATTTAAAATTATACTGTAAAGCCACAGGCACAAAAATAGAGCTTTAGATGACTGGAACATAATAAAAGATGCAGCAACAAGCCATGAGCCTACAGCCTGAAACATATGCTAAGGAATAGTCAACCTGGGTTAACGGACTGTTTCAGAAAAATCCCATGCACAAAATTGAAACTAGATTCCTGTCTCTCACCTTGTTCTAAAATCAAATAAAAATAGATGGAAGAGATCGATAAAAACAGAAACAAAAACACTGACACTGTTGAACGACAGCACAGGCAAAACACAGCCATCGGCTCAGGCAAAGACCTCCCACATAGGACTCCAAAATCAGTATCAAAAGTTAGCATGATATCAAATTTAAAAGTTCCCACACCACAAAGAAAACAATGAACAGACTGAAAAGAAAACCCATTCAATAGGAGAAAATAACTGTGACTCTTCTGATAGAGATAAATATCCTAAACATACAAAGAAAAAATAGCTCCCATAAATAATAAACCAAATTAAAAAGGTGGTAAGTGGACCGACAAAGATACTTTTCAAAAAAAGATCCAGTGTTCCAAAAGTATATGAAAAATGTTTAGTATCTCTAGTCATCAGAGAAATGCAAATTTAAAGTATATTGATATTGCACCTTACACCAGTATGTAAGCAGGATGGTTTGGATAAGTGTACTTGGGATTTCTGCTGGTATATGGAAAGGAACATTTAATGTCTTTTTGGTTTTTATTTTTCCTTTATTTTTCCTTTCTTTCCCTTAATCTCTTATAATTATTTTTTTCATTTTCTTTCTTTTTCCGTGGTTATATCTGGTAACCTGAACAACTAATTTGAAGACAATACCGCGCAATAAAATAAATGCTACCAAATTCTTATTATTTCATTTAGTGACATTCTGCACTATTTCTAATGTTTTCTTTTTTATTACTAATTTGTATTTTCTTATAAAAATAAAAATAAATAAATATCATTAGAAAACATAAAATATTGAATTCTAGTAGAATGTAGAAAAAAGGAAACTTTCTGCATCGTTGGTAGAAATGTAAACTAATATAGCCATTTTGCCGGCTTATATGTGCTAGCCCAAAAAACTAATTTGAAAATAAAATCATGCAGTGCAGCAACCATTGTTAAACTCCTATTACTTTGTTCAAGGAAATTTTTATTTCACTTTTAATTTTTCAAAATTCATTTATTGGATACAGAGTCTCACTATGCAACTCGGACTCATAGTGATCCACCTGTTTCAACTTCCCCAGGGCTGAGATTACAGATGTGGACCACCACACCCAGTTTTGGTGCCCAATACAGCACACTTGGCATGGGATGTAGTACTTGGGATCAAACTTAGGTCCTTAAGCTTGCCAGACAGGCACTCAGATGGCTGTGCTATCTCCTCAGCCCTAATTTATTTTTTCTTTAAATATTTTGTATTTAAAAAATAGTAGGGAAATTTCTCAAAAAACTAAATGCAAAATTCCATTTGACCAAGTCATACCATTTCTAGGCATGTTATTGAAAAAATTAAAAACAGTACACTTCGGTGATACATGCATGCCCATATTTACAGCAGTGCAAATCACAATAGTTAAAGTGGGAAAATAATCTATGTGCCTCTCAATGGATAAAGGAATAAACAAATGTGACAGATAAATTAGATATAGATATATTATAGATACAGCTATAGATATATTATAGATATAGATATATGAACCTTACTAAATCATAAAGAAAAATCTTGGCATTTGCAGGAAAACAGATATAGCTGGAAACTACCATGTTAGGTGAAATTAGCCAGGCTCAGAATAGTAACTATTGCATGTTTTGTCTCAAATGAGAAACCTAAAAAACAAAAACAAAAGCAAAGACATACACAAATGAAACAGACAACAGGAGGTAAACTCTTGGAGATGGGGAACAGGCTCAGAAGGACCAGAGTGATGGGATTGATACTGAGTAAAATATGTTCATGCGTATACCAACTTCCTGAAACAAAGCCCATTATTATATAATATTAATTTATACTGATAAAAAAATAACTGAAAAGATGCAATTTCTAGAACTCCACCTCAGCTTCCCTAAGTTGGAATCAGGATCCTCTAAAAAGCCATCAGAGAATCAATTCCACCAGTAGAGATGGGATGAGCCAGGTGAGCTCTGTGACCTCTCTCCGTCTGAAGCATCTCTGCCCATTAACTGTAAGCCAGTCACTGAAGTATATGGTATGAAGGCATAGCCTGAACTTATACTGGGTAATTTCCCTGAACTATGAACAAGATGATTCATAGTTAATGACTCAAGGATTTTTGGAGATGAACATAATGCCTCCTCTTTGAATTCCCTGGGTCTTCAGAGAGCCTAATTGGGTGCCAAAAATTGGAAGAAAATACCTAAACAAGTTGATTAATTTTCTGAGAAAAGAAGACTCAAGATGGACACTTTCTGCTGATTTCTGAAAAGAGGATTTAATTAAATCCGTTGCTTAATCCTTACTGTAAACAAGCTGGATGAACCCATGCTGTAGGTGGTATCAGTGTGAGAGAATAAGAAAATTACTCCAGAGTCAGATGGATTTCAGGCACATTCTGTATTTGTCACTTTTAGGAGTGGACAAATGCAGGAGGAGAAGAATCAAACATCAATTTAACCAAAAATAGAATTTTCTGCCCGTGGGGAAGGGAGATACCTAAGCTGTTGTCACACAGAGTTAAGTAAATTACTCTCCTGGATTAAACAGCTGTCAATCTGCCCTATATAACCAGAATGTTTGCTGTGCCTTATCACAATTTGCATAAGGGTAGTGTGGGTCCATGCGAACAGATGGTGGCTGGCACTGCCACCTAAGACCATATCTATACCCCACACACTGCCACCCCCCCCACACACACATATACACATGCATCACCTACAGCCATTTCTCAGACAGGATAGGGCCATCCTTTCAATGTATCCCATTCTTTCCTCCTACTTTTTCCATAAAAGCCTACATTATACCTTCCTTGTTTCCATGCAAGCGCACCTCACCTTTGGAAACAGGATCCTCTTCAAGGTAGCCACATTCTCCCCACTTGAACTACTGCTCCACCTCTGAGAAAATTTTGCCAAGAAGCAACTGATTCTTCAAAGGAGCAGGGAATGAACAAGAAAGACACAAAGTGAAAAGCTAGCATGCCTCATTAGAGACAACAAATAAGGTATGTCCATGCCTTAGTCTTGGAATCTGTGAATATGTTGCTTTATATGGAAAATGATTAGTAGTGGAAGTTGCAGACGGAATTCAGGTTGCTGATCAGCTGATCTTGAGAGGAGAGTGTCTTGAATTACTCAGCTGGGCCCAATCTAATCTCATGAGTCCTTATAATTGGAAGACAGAGAGAAATGCAAGGAGAAAACACTCAGCCCAACTTTGCTGGCTTTGAAGCTGGAAGAAGGTGACCAAGGTGACAGTGTGAGATGCAGGCACTAATAGGTGTTAGGAAAGGCAGGAAATGGATTCACCTCTAGAAACTCTGGAAAGAAAGAAACAAGCATGACCAACAGATAACTCTATCCTCATGTGATTTCAGTGGGACTTCTGACCCACACATCTGTAACATACTACATGTAACATGCATTCCACTGATGCAAAAGAGAAGTGGGTGGAAGTAAAGAAATCCTTTAATTCTGGGTGCAGGAGGGCTGCTGGGGAGAAGGTGGAGGCCCTTGGTTAGGAGATACAAGTTGGAGCTTTTAGATCATTGGACTAGGGGTAGAGTTTGCATGGACAGTATGATGTCTGAACAGGTGCTTTTTGGGAGAGGCTTGGCATGTGTGCCAAAATAACAAGAGGAAGTTCACGGTTAACATGAGGATAGAAGATGGAAGTCAGTCTAGGAGTGGCTCATCCTCCTTGATTTTGGGATCCCCATGCTGCTGGCTCACTGCCATGATGATCCAGTGGGCCACTGCATGGATGTGGACCCTTCACTAAACATGTGATGCTGTAACCTCCTCTATTGGGTTTCATTTGTTACATAAAGAACCAAGGGGGTTATACCTCTTCCAGGAAGAGCCTGAGTGGGCTTGGCAGAATCTGCTCTGGCCCAGGGCTCTGGCTACTGAGGTTGCTTAGCTGGGTATAAAATGTATGGAGAAACAAAGAGAAAGTCAGATGCCTTGCGTCTGATCACTAACTCATCCCAGAAATTTCACATATGCTTGCTTGGTAGGAATTCAAAGAAATAAGGGAAGAATCTTTATTCCTGCTTGTATAAAAAAAAAATTGGTTGACAGATTTTAGAAATGTAAGCTATGTACTTTTGACTATTTAAAGCAATCTTGGCAAGACAATTTCAGATGTCTCAAAAAAAAACACCTATGAAATTACTTTCAATGTATTTAAAAGGGAAACAGAATGTAGCTTTAAGTTTCTTACAGCTCCTTATTTTGTTAGAAACATTTTGGCTTCAATAGCTAATTATATGTCATAACAATGTCTAAAAAATGCAGTATTTTAATGGTGTGTGGGTTTTTATTTTGTTTTAGATTTGTGTGAGTTCGTACTTCCTGTGTGTTAGGACTATTTGAGGTGTTTTCAAAGCTTCAGATTTGTACTTAAATACACAAGCAACCTAATTGAATGGCCTTATCCCTGGAATGATTCGACTCGGCTTCACACTTGCTTTCCAACACTCTACTCTGCTGGAGAGGAGGCCTTACAAGTTCAGCGGCTGACCCTAAGGTCGGTCTGGTACTGCTCACTGGTGCTGCTCAGGGAAGGAGGGCTCTTGTCCCACTCCCAGAAGTGGCCAACTGTGTCCATTCTGCAGCCTATCAGCCCTGCCTGGGGGTCTCCTGTGTCAGTTCATCTGCCTATCTACAAATCCAACTTTCCTCCACACATGCCGGAATGCTAAGGGTGTCAAGCCCTTGAGATTTAGGAGACAAATGTAATCTGCATGTCAAAACCAGAATCACTCTGACTCACCAACTCACGGCTAGTCACCTTTGAAGCCATGGGGACTCTTAAGTAATGTCAAACCACCATAAGGACCCCCACCTTCCTCACCCAAAAGTAACAGCCATACAGGGTCCATACACATGAGAGGCTATTTATGCAAGGGATCTTTCATTAGCACCTTGTCCATTTTAGCTATTTCTGCTGAGCTCATGAAACATTAATGTTTCCAACTCCACCAACCTATTTTCAGACACACAGTTTAATATGCAAGAAGGCAAGGATAGAACCACTAAGCTCACAGGTGCTAAAGAAGTGCTTCTTTTTCTTTTTTCCCATGTTAAATGTTTCAGCTGGAATGAGGTTGAGACTACTGGCCAGCCTGAGCTTTTGAACGTAAATGATTGCAGAACCACAGCTTTCAAAATGAAAACCTAGATTTCAGGGTTCTTTTGGGTTTTTTTTTGTTTTGTTTTTTGTTTTTTTTTTTTTGTCTTTTTGAGACAGAGTCTTGCTCTGCAGTTCAGGCTGACCTTGAGCTCACTTTTGTAGCCCATGCTGGTCTCGAACTCACACTGATCCTCCTGCCTCAGCCTCCCAAGTGCTAGGATTACAGGTATACACCACCGTGTCTGACCTTTTTTGTTTATTTGTTTGTTTTCTGGATTTCAGTATGTAACAGTATAGAATTAGTATGTTTTCAGGTTGCACAATGTAATTCAGAGAAATGATACAACTATCACATGATGCATGACTTTATTTTTTATGTATTATTTATTTATTTATTTTTGCAGAACCGGGGATTGAACTCAGGCCTTTGCACTTTTCAGGCAAGTGCTTACTCTACTGAGCTATCTCCCCAAGCCCTAAAGCTTGAGAATGACGTGTGTGTGTGTGTGTGTGTGTGTGTGTGTGTGTGTGTGTGTGTGGCTGGCTCATGCTGACTTAAGGGTGGGTCTGGGGATCATCCCCTGTGCTTGCTGCCTGGGATTTGTCACAAGCACTTAAGCCACTGAGCCTACCTGAAATTCCCCAAAACTTGAGAAGATTTTTTTTTAAAGCTGGCTCAGGCTTAAGGGTAGGTCTGATGCTCCATGTGGAGGTGGTTATTGAACTGCGGGCCCTGGTGTCTGAGTGACTTTGCCAAATGGATCATGCGCCTTAATCAACTGAGCTACCTGTCAAGCCCCCACATGATGCACGTTTTTAAAGGCACATTAATTTTTCAAAACTTATAGACAGGAGCTGGTGGAGCAGTAATGACTGGGAAGGCATTTCATAGGACATATTATAACATTTCAGAGATGTGTGTGTGTGTGTGTGTGTGCATGTGTGCATGCGTGTGTGTGTGTGTGTGTGTGTAGGAAACATTGTCCTTCCCATGTCTAAAATCCTAATCCTCTACTTGAGAGTTTAGTTAAGTGTTTGATTACACCTTTTTCTAAAGGCTTTCATCACCCAAAAAAGACATAAGCAAGGTCATTTGATCTGAAAAACTGAAATGATCTATGTCTCACCAAGCCCATGGTAGCCTTCTGCTGAATTTTAACTTAGGCAGGCATTTATTATCATTGATTATGTGCCTTTTAATTTAACATTTAATACAGCTTCTTGCCTCTGAGGCCTGGAAGACTTACCCACATTTCCACTTCACGTGAAGCCAACATTGCCTTTCTTCCCCAAGTCATCATCCTTCACTGCCTTGAAACACTTCCTCAGAGGAAACAGCCTGCTTCAGCTATTCTGTCTAAAGACCATTTCTGATAATGAGAGCATCTTACAGTGAGTTTGAACTTCAGTACTCAATGATATCAGTCTCAGTGATGCTTGCCATGCTTGGGGCCAGGAATCTGATCTTTTTATGCATTCTGCCAAGCATCTTGTATACTTACAGCTTTCAATATATTACATACTGTAGCATGGGTGATCATTTTCCATTTCCATACTTGGAATTGTGGTCATCTATATTTTATGGAGAACTCTGTTAACTAAGTCTATTAATTTTGCAGTAAGTGCTCCAAGTGCAAATTAGCTTCTGCATGTCATGATTTTCGAGCTGGACTTTTTGCACCAAAAGAAATCATTTCATAAGACCCTTAATTTATTGTAATGTAATTTATTGCTTTTGTGAACCAGATGTTGATCTTTCTCTACACAGAAGCAACCTTGGCACAGACTCCTGAGTTCAGGACCCTCCAGTTCTGAATATGGGAGAGTATTTCCAGAACAATAGCATTGCGACAGGCAACCTTCCTGTGAGAAACATGGACTGAGCCCACCCACATCAACACATTTACATCCACAGTGATTTAGCCTGGGCCAGTGTACAGCTGGTCGTTGATGAAGACAAGGGATGGTATTGGTCTCAGCAGTGGGCTGTGACATTGAAGTCCAGGCCTCGGGCATGGATGCATTCATCTCAGGATTGACACCAACGCCCTCCTTGTCTGTCATTTGGGTCAACTTACCTAACCTAAAACTGATTTGTGGCTCCAAATCCAATGGCCACTTCTCATTACCCAGGCAGCTTATGGTGCCTCCCTGAGACTTCATTTATATTCTATTCTATGAAGATAACAGTGCCCACCTCATAACATAGTTATAAAAATTTAATGATAATATACAAATAGCATATATCACAGGAAGCAATCAAAGCATATAAGTACTTGATACTATTTTAGTCATCATTCTTCTTTCTCCTGGGCCAGACTTTATCACCTACTGCTTGAGTTTTCAAAGGCTCATTATATTGGCCACTTCAGCCCTGAGGGATCCTATTCTTGTGAAGTACACACAGCTGTGAGCCCAGCCAGAAATCTCACAAACAATTCTTGGAGCCAAGATGTCATTTGTTCTACAAAGCCTCAGACAGTGACATGGGCTACAGGTGTGCCCCCAAATTTCATATGATGAAGCCCAAACCTCCAATGTGCTAGAATTTCATGATTGAGCCTTTAGAGAGTAGTAGTTTCAGGTGAGATAATAAGTGGAAAGCCTCAACATGAGGTTAGTGTTCTGATTATTGGAGATTCTAGAGAGCTTACTCCACCTCTAGCACATGAACACAAGGCAAATCCATGAGAGGACATGCAAAAAAGGTGGCTGCTGTCTAGAATCCAGTAAGAGGGCCCCACCAGGAACCAGCTATGCTGGCGCCCTGATCCAGATCTGTCTACCTCCAGAATTGTGAGAAATAAGTTTTGGTTGCTTAAACCACCAAATCCATTACAGTAGAAGATTTTGCTATTGTACACTGAGGGGATTAACAGTCAGTGCTTCTTCCTCTTGGCACCTTAGAGCCCTGTGCCAAGATCTACAGACTAAGTTCTGTAGTCCGCTAAAGACCTGTTTCCCTTAATCATCCACTAATCCTCACATCAGGGCTAAGCCCTTCCCTAAGTGTTCCCAAGAGTACTCTGGAAGCATATCCATTGCTCCATGATGGATAACTTTCCCTGGCTTTCCACCTGGCAATCTGGGTCACCTCTTACCTGTTTTGTGTCCCATTTTATCTCTCTAAAGCTACCCAGCCTTCGATCTTGAAAGCTGTCCCCTCAAACTGCAAATGGAAACCTGTTACACATTTAAGGAACCCATAAAAGAATTCAACCAGTGCGGGGGAGGGGTGGGGGGCTCTGACTAGGGAATCTGGTGTCAAGAGTCCCATAGAGGAGTTTCTCGAGGATCCTTTTTCCCTAAAACCAAAACACCAGCCAGGCTGCTAGTGTTCACTTATCATCTCCAACCCAAAACTTCCACTGACCAAATTTGTTCCTGGGGTAAACTCTCTGTGAAGCTATCTGCTTTCCATGGAGTTTCTTTCCTTGTGCAGAAGATCTCTCACTGCCCATTCCACACTCAGACTTTTTTTTTTTTTAAGTCTGTCTGATGATGGCCTCAGGGCATGGTAGGTGAGGTTTGTAGAGTTGGGGCTTGAATCCAGATCCCCTGCACCTGACTGCATTTGCCTGAGCAGGTGCTTAAACAAGTGTGTCAGTTTACAGGTCTCCCTCCACACTCAGACTGTAGTTTCATCTTTTGCACAGCCAGATATATCCAACAGTAGATTCCTTTAAAGTAAGAGCCCTAAGGACAACTCAAGACTCCATCTTGGGTAACACAGGAATGGAAAAGTTTCCCGCAAAGGTTACTAGAACTTCAAGTTCAATATCTAATAAGGGTGTTCCTGTAGTGCAAGAGTAGTTCTTGATATCTATCTGAATGTCCAAGGGACTCACCACTATAATTCCTCAAAACAGAAGTCTGCTTCATTTCCATCCTAGAGTGTGCTATTGTGGATTGCAAAGTAGCATTTTTGCCTTGCCCCAAGTGCATGTGGATATCATTTTCTATTTTCATGTTTTGCTTTTCCATGAAGAAGTTTGACCTATTTGATAACCCCTTATGCTTATAAACTTTTCCAAAGATTTACAATTCGAATTCTATAGAATTGTATTTTAGAAAGGTTTGATTTTCAATGGGAATTTTTGAAATATTTTAAAAGTACATACTCTTCTTCCTCTAAAGATTTACATTGGCTTTCCTGGCTTATTTCATCCTTTACACTGACAGTCATTTATATGAGACCCTGAGCTCCTTGGGGGTAGGAAGCTTCCTCTGATCTTATGGATCCCACATGTGATCAATCCCCAAGAGTGATTGGTTCAATTCTTAAATATTATCCATGTCTTCAATCTTCACTTTTTTTTTTTTTTTTTTTTTTTTTTTTTTTTTTTTTTTTTTTTTTTTTTTTTTTTTTTTTTTTTTTTTTTTTTTTTTTTTTTTTTTTGAGTGGAGGATCAAATTCAGGACCTTGCACTTGCCAGGCAGGCACTTGTGCCCCTGAGCTATCTCTCTAGCCCCTCTATTCCCTTTTTGATCAACTGTTTTAAATCAGTTTCTCACTGCAGCAGCCTGCTCACCGATCCCTCTGCCTCTGTTGTCCTCTCTCCTTAATGCCGTGAGAACATTCAAAGCCCAGCAAGCTTGCTAAAGTATAAATCTGAGTGTGCCATGCCTCACCTTAAATGCTACAGTGGTTTCTCTGCTTGTAAGCCAAAGCCCAGTTTGTACTCAATGAGCCTGCATGATTCGGTTGTTATTTACACCTCCTGCTTTGATTTTTGCCATTTCCACTTTTCTACCCTGTACTTAGCAATCCTAAACTTCTTTCAGCTCCTCAAATGTGCCATTCTCACCAGGTGTAGTGGCGCATGCCTGTAATTCCAGCACTCGGGAGGCTGAGGCAGGAGGATCAGTGTGAATTCAGTGCCAGCCTGAGCTACAAAAGTGAGCTCAAGGCCAGCCTGAACTGCATAGCGAGACCCTGTCTCAAAAGACAAAAAAAAAAAAGTGCTATTCTCTCTTAACTAAGCCCTGAACACGCTAGGCCCAGAGCCTTACTCATGACAGATCCTTTACTATATGAGATAAACAGATGAAGCCATCAAAAATGAGGCTGTTCACTTTCTATAAAACAGCTGAGCAGTTCCTCAGTAAACATTTGAAGGAGAGAAAAATTAATGCAAATGGGGGGGGGGACCCAAGGGAAAGGAAATGGTGATAATTAGTGTGCTGAACGGTGAGAGGTTACAGGCAGAGATCAGGAAATAAATCAGTTGGTTTTGGGAAGAGAAAGTATGTAGAAGAAGAGAAAGACAAAGAGAAAATTGTCAAAATAGGAGTCTTGAAACCATAGCCAGTCCCACTGAGTCGGTAGTACTGACAGATATCAGCTTTCCTAAGTCAGAGTCCAGCCTGGTCAAAAGGACTTCTTCTCTGAGACTAGTGGCTAGGTAACCCCTAACCAGCAAAGTCTGCTCAGCTGCAGAAATCAGGACTGGAACCAGACTAGGGTAAGATTCTTGGCTGTACCTGTAATGTTGACTTCATGAATAGCTACATGGAGAGCTCATTAATGAGCCCTCTGATCAGGGACATGACTTCAGAAGGTCGTAAAAACATCCAGGCAGAGAACCAACATCCAGATAATGTCTTTTGAGTCCAACACTTCAGATCAACTATGAAGCAAATGGTCATGACATTATATAGCAAATCTTCATGCTATACCAACAAGCCCAGAGCCTATCTCTTTTTAGGTGTAGACACAAGGTTTTTCTTCCTCCTAGTACATTTTCTCTCCCCGTGTAGCATATTCAATATCTGTATATCAGCATATCTTTGAGTCAGTCTGTGTATTAGTCAGGGTTCTTCAACAAAACAGAACCAACAGGATCTATAGTGATAAATAAAAGGAGATTTATTGTGGAAGTTGGCTCATGTGATATGAAAGCTAAAAGTCCCATTTTCTCACATCAGCACCCTAGAAGCCCAGGAAAGCCAATGGTATAAGTCAATCCTAGCCCAAAAGCTTTCAACCCAAGAGAGCCAAGGGTATAATTCCTACTCCAAGACAAAAATTCTGAGAGCAGGCTACCTAAGGCTGGGAGCAAAACTGTTGTAAAATTCAAAAGTCACCAAGAATTTGGAACTGTGGTATTCAAGGGCAGGAGAAAAATAAGTGTCCCAGCTCAAGAAGAGAGAGAACTATGCCTTTCTGACCTTTTTACAGCTCCAACAGTTCAGAAGATGCACACATACACTGGTAAGGACAAATCTTTATTCAGCCTATTGATTAGAAAGCTATTGTCTTCAAAAATTATCCCCACAGAAGTACCCAGATGTCTAGCTGTCTATCTGGGCGTTCTTAACATAGGTTGACACACAAAATTAACTACCATAATTTTCAAGAATTTAGAGCTCATATAAAACTCAAAACCTAAAAGGGAAAGCAGAAATGTAGACAAAATATACCATGTAGTATTTGTTAGGAACTCAACAGGCAGAGTCCAACGGAAACCGCCAGGTGTGTGAAGAAGCAACACGATGTGGAAATTATTGTGCCTGGGTGCAGGCAGACAGATGGAACAGAGAAGTGAGCCTTTTTTATATGGATAAAAATAATGCAAGGGAAGATTTTAATAAATACTTGCAGTGAAAGTTCTCTGGCAGTGTTGTACTTTGGTGGGAAAAATCTTTGAGCATCCAGTATAAATTTTCAAGTGTCTCTAGATGTCCAGGAACCTGCAAAATTCCTTATCCTATCTTATCTCTTTTACAACATCTTGTGTTTGCTGAGGTTCAGCCTTGGTGAGGATCTGTGCACCTGCTGAGAATCCTGCCTCTGCTGACGAACAGGCTGCGGGGCTGGATCAATCTGAGCAGAGTCTTACAGTGTGATGACACAGGGGCTCGCTCAGAGAAGGTGTTCAATAAATAATGACTGTGATTGAGAAAAACTTTGTCATTGCACAATGTCTAGAATGAATATAAAATCACAAACAATTTAGGCAGACAGGTAAAATTTAATGAAGTGACTTGCTAGGATTAGAAATGAAGCCAGTAAGGAAAATGCGCTGCCGGGCTAGCAGATGAAGAAAAGGATGGGGCTTGCTCCTTTAACAATGACAAATTTGGTTGGCCATATTCATAGTGCAGTTCAGAACCTCAAGTCAAAGATAACCTGAGATTTAAAAAATATCAAGGTTCCCATTGTGGGTTCTCAGAGAGAAACATGGATGAAAAGGATACCTAAAAATGATTGGTACAGTCAGACTATAGTGCTAGAGTCTAAAGAGTTTGTATTGGGGTGCCCTGTCTCCGCTATTGATCATACAGAGGTCAAAAGCCTCAGTCAATTCATCAAGCCAGTCCAGTCATAAAGATACAAGATGCAAGCCATCACGAGAAAGGAAAGGATATTATCTATCTCCTAGCTGGATAAGGCCAAACTCACTTTTGGTATTTTAGGGATGGCATTTGTGGAAAGCAAGAAAAAAAAATGCTCCTCCTCCTCCTCCTTCTCCTCCTCCTCCTCCTCCTCCTCTTCTTCCTCTTCCTCTTCCTCCTCAACCACCACTACCAAAGATTTCCTAATCCTTGGAATCTAGGTTACATTGCCATACATGGCAAAAGGAGTTCTGTAGGTGTAATTAAATTGGAAATGTTAAAACAAGATGATGCTGAGCTAGGAAGGTGACTCCAGTGTAATCGTACATGTGCACAGGAGAGTGAGAGAGGCCTATGTGACGCTGGGAGTCAAACACAGAGAGTCAGAGAGAGGCGGGATGATACTACAGTGCTGGCTTTGAGGATGGAGGAAAGGACACCAGCACTGGAACACAAATGACCCCTATCAGTGTGATCCCTTCACCTCAGCCCGGTGAGACCCAGGAGGATGTCAGGACTTTGATGTCACAAGCTGCTGGCATCTTAAGCCAACAAGTTTGTGTGCATTTCTCACACCAGCCACAGAAAACTGACGTGGCATGCGCCAGCTGTGCAGGATACACCACAACACGAGACATTCTGCTTCTCCAGTTCCTGGCCAGTCTGTAACAATCCAAGCAACCCTGCATTTTTAAGTGCTCACTGGAGAGGAGGGAATGCCTGGTCCCTTTCAACACAGCTGCTCAGAGGAAAGCCTTTTCTTTGTGTTCCAAATCCTCAAAATCTCTAACACCTGAGCCATTTCCTTCAGATCGGTGCCCAGTTCCTCATTACAAGGGCTCCTGAGTTTCCAGGAGTGAGGAAACAATGCCTGCTAACGAACGTGAAGGTGGTGGGCTGTGCAGAGAAAAACCGTCCTGCGTTTCAGGGCTGACCTGTACACATGCACTATCCTAAGTGCGTGCTCCCCACAGTGCGAGGAAACCACTCAAAGGATGGGCTGCAGCGGCTAGGGATGGCAACGCAGTGCTCCCTAATTAACGAGGAGGTGGCTGAGCCTCTTGATTGCTGATTGTCCAGCCCCAGCCATCTGCCAGCGAGCTCAGGGAATGCAGTCTCAGAATGCGGGGTGGTGGAGGGGTGGGCAAGGCTACTCTTCTGCAGGGTGCGGAGCAGCTGGAAACAGAAGGCGCCGGAGCTCACACCTGCGTGGGAGGGAAATGACTCCTGGGTCCATTTTCAGTTCTGCGCTCCGCCAGCACCCACAAGATCCTCAGCAGGTGGGCTGTTGCGCTGACTTCCTGGGAGGGCTGTCCTTTGGATGCCGCTGGAGGCTGGTGATACTCCAGACACCTCAGCAGCAAAGCAGTGACACGGGAGGCTCAGGTGGCCTCGCTCCATGTAGGGCTTCCATGAAAACCGCTTCACTGATCAGACATTATTTCCCATTAGACTAGGGCCCGTGTTTTCCTGTGAGGTTTTTCTGCAGAGGTGGCTATCTCCCTCCACAGACATGCAGAAAAGGAACCGGAACCCCTCTCTCCAAATTCCACTCACCACCTACTTCCTTTAGTTATTCAGCATTGAAACTACACCATCAGGAGAAGCAAACCATCTCTGTTCATGAAAGCTTAACTCTCAGAAGCTTTGGAGTGTGGAATGTGGATTAGGGCCTCCACGTCTGCTTTTATTCTGGTTTGTCCTTAAAATACAAACGTCACTATGATTACTGTGAAGCAAGGCAAAATCAGCTTGACTGGTAAATCGCTGGTAGGTCCTTTAATGCTCAGAGGTCAAAATTGGTTCTTAAACACTTTTCTTCAGCTTTAAGGGAATTTTCAGGTATGTTGTACTTTTAAGCTTTTTCAAGAGAATGCTGTCACCTAAACCCTGTGAACATATTTTTTTTTAAATGTCACAAAAATCCTTATGCTTAGATTTCCAAAAAGGGTAACTGCAAATTCAATGGCATTCTGAGATTGCTCTTTCTGGGTCTCGGTTCTTTTTGCATTATGCATAAACACACACACACACACAATTGAATTTCTTAGGGCCTTCACCTTTTTCATCCTCAGCTTGTATTGCATTCATTAAGTTAGGAAAAGTGTCCAAAAAATAAAAATCTATTCTACACCAATGCTTCCCCCATAGCCATGATTTGGAGTTGGAAAAGAAACTGTCTTTTTTTAAAAAAAATGAATGAATAATACTGAGGCATGGAAAATACCACAACATTATGGAGGCACTATGACAATGGGCTCAGTAACTTCAGAAAAACTACTTAATATCTCTGTACCTAGGTTTCCGTATGTATAAAATATGCTTGAACTCCCTACTTCTGAGGATTGAACTAAAAGATGAATGCATAAAAACATGAAAAGTAAAACATTTTTAACAAAAGGATAAAGGTAATACATGAGCGGATAGACAGATCATACACGGATATTTTTTCTAAGTCATTGAGGAAATAGCACTCTCCAGAGATAAATAAACCACTCATCAAGCACCTAAAGAAAAGGAGGCTTTGGGTTTGTTGCATAGATCATATGATCATGAACTGTCAAGCTCTGTTCTCATTCCACAAGCCCTTCAGTCCAACCATCCCAGAACAGACTGGTGCAACAGCCAGATCAGATCTTTGCCATCCTGACATGGTCTGAGAAGGCTGTTATATTCAGTGCTGGCTCAATTATTGTTGGAAAAATGACAAGAGTCCCGATAAGGGGCCATCTTAGCATTCTGCTCATGAATCTTAAATCATTATATAAAACACAGGTACACAGCACGCAAAGACTTGAGGGCTTGTCAGCCATAAAAAGAGTGGTCTGCATTCTATTGTATCTTGAATTGGACTTGTTCCTCTCCCGCAGACACCATTTTGAAAGTCATGCATAAGTTTAGACTCAGAAGTCACAAGTTAGTGATGTCAAGAGGATGAAAATTCAATGTAACTATGCCATTTAGAGATTAGGCCATTTAGAAAGATTAGATTAGATTAGATTAGATTAGGCTAGATCATTAAAGTTGAGCCCCCATGACTTAATCCTAACAATTTTATAAGGAGAGAGAAATAGATCACATGACAGATATGCACACATATTTATCGTGAGGCAATGCAGCTAAGGGAGATCTCACCAGAGCCTATACCATGCTGTTTGATCTTTTAGCTCCCAAAATTGTAAATAAAATAAACCACTTTCCTTCAGTTTCATTACAGTAACAAAAATCTGACTGATATACCTCACCCTCGGTACCAGATATTTTTCTTTACTAGTAGGATCAAAATTTGATCACCATGTACTCAAGTTAAACATTTTTTACATGATGCATTACTATCCTTCCTACAAATCCAAAATCCTTATTCAAAGTACCATCCCAAGCACTATAATTTCTATTATATAAAAATACAGGCAACCCACATGAGGTACCTATGAAATGATTTACATGAATGAGCTGTTCTCCTTATTCAGTACCTAGAAAACAGCATTCTGGAATAAGGTGAGATTAGCTGAGAAGAGAGATGCTTTCTAAACCAGGTTTTAAACGCTGGCCTCATTTTCAGCAGACTATAATTCACCTCACAAGCAGAGATGCTTGTTTATTATCTCAGGTCCACGTCCCAAAGGCATGGCTCCTGGTCTAGGAGTAAACTCGAGTTTTCTGTGTACCAGGCTTCGAGGCACATTTGCAGCTTTGTTTCTGAGCAGAACTGAGCAGGCTCAATTTGAGAACAGTGCTGAGATCACGCAGAGAGGGAGACCAACCTCCTAGATCCCTTTGATTGTACCAGTTGCCTATGGCACCAAGAGTATTTTTCATAAGAATTATACCTCTATTCTCTGGTCATGTGTTAATAATAGTTAAAAGGGCCAATGGCTGAGTAGCTACCATGAGCTGATCATTTGTATGCAATGGTGCCTCTGCTCTTCAGCACAGCTCTGCTGAAGAGGCATTATCATTCCCACTGCATGCGCAGCATATGTCATTAACTTGCCATTATTATCGTCTGTAGAGAAAGAAGGAAGTGCTGGTCCATGGCACAGACCTAGACCTCCAAAGCCTGCACTCTGGGTGCCACACAAGGATGAGTACTTGTTTCCCATCAGGCTTTGTTTTCTGTCTAACCTCTTCACTGAGGATTATAGATACACAATAAATGGCACACAGAGAATATATTTTTATAAGTTTGACACATGTATTCCCCCTATCCTTCACAAATCACAAAATCTTGTAATCTGTGCTCTACTCTCTTATCCCCTACCCATCTCACTTACCCAAAGCCACTGATCTGCTTTCAATCACCATACATTAGTTTCCATTTTCTAAATTTTTATATAATTTGGATCGTACTACTATAGACTGCTTGGTTACGTCTTTATCAAATTTATGTCAGTATCACCATACATTAGTTTCCATTTTCTAAATTTTTATATAATTTGGATCGTACTACTATAGACTGCTTGGTTACGTCTTTATCAAATTTATGTCAGTATCCCAACCCCTCAGGTGATGATACTAGGTAGGCACCCTTTGGAAAGTGATTAGAGCACAAAGGCATTACTTTTATTAAATGATTAGTGACCTTAGAAAGGCCATTTCAGAGAGCTAACTCATCCTTTTTACTTACGAGAATACACTGAGAAGTTGGCAGTTGACTAAAGAAGGTATTTAATGAACTAGACCAAGTCAGCCACCTTGATCTTGGACTTTCAGCCTCAAGAACTATGAGCATTTGAACTCATGACCTTGCACTTGTCAGGAAGGCACTTGTGCCATGGAGCTATCTCCCCAGCAGCCCCCCATCTTTCTATAATTAGCTTTTAGTGGAATTATATAGTAATTAGGAGACATACATTTTATGAATTCTTTAATATTCGTTCAGATTTATTTATTTTGCTGAGAATATGATCGGTTTTGACAAAGGCTCTATGTGAACCTGACAAGAATTTTTATTCTGATTTTGGACATCCAGTGGTGTATAGTTGTCAGTTAAGTTTAGTTGGTTACTAATTTTACTTATGTCATTCATATTCCAACTGGTTTTCTGTCTGCTTATTTTAATAGCTAGAGAGAAGTGGTCTGAAATCTCCAATTATAGCTATGAGTGTATCCATTTTCTCTCATAGTTCTCTCAGATTACAGATTTTGTTTTATATAGCATAGCTAATAATTTGATTAATATGTTGCTTTTACAAACTAGCTCTAATAGTATCATGAAATAGTCCTTTTCATCCCTGATAATATTCTTTGTTATAAAATCTATTTTATGTGATGTTAATAATTCTAGTTTTCTTTTGATGAATGTTTGCAATATATTCCTTCCAATTATGACTTTTTTAAAATTCCTTTTGCTCACTTTTACGTGCAACAAGGCATTATCTTAGAAGTTGCTATAAGATTTATAATATCCATCTTTGACTTGCCACAGTCCATATTTAAGTGATATTATACTATTTTATAAGGAGTAGCATGACAATTTTTTTTTGTATTTTAGAGAAGGGTCTACAGGGGGTTCATCGTCTCAGTACTAGACTGAACTCATAGTGATCCGCCTGTTTACAGCCTCTCAAGAGCTGGGACTACAGGCATTCACCACCACATCCAGTCTCAATGGCCCATGGGCAGGGCCGGCACTGCAGGCCCAGGAATCAAACACCTGGTCCTTGCACCTGCTTGCAGGTGCTTTAATCTGCTGAGCTATTCAGCTGGCCCAGCATAAGATTCTTGCAGCACAAGAATCTTATAACCATGTATTTCTATTCTTTCGTTGGGCACTTGTAAAACTCACAATATATAGCCATTACTTTTGCCTTTAAACAAATCAAGTAACTTTCAGTAAGACTTAGTGATTGCCTCCTTTATGTTTACTCATGAGTTACCACCGTCATTGTTCTTTATGCTTTAGTGCAGGCCCAGATTATATTTTCCTTCTTCTTCTGATTATAATTTTCCTTCTTCCTCCAGGTCTTCCTATAACATTTCTCATAGAGCAGCTCTCCTGGTGCTGCTGCTGCTGCTGCTGCTGCTGAATTCTTTAAATTTATATGTTTCCAAAAGTCTTTATTTCATCATCATTTTTAATAATGATTCCACTAGCTGTAGAATGCTGGGAGGTTTTTCTTTCAAGATTTCTGAGGTTATTGTTCCTTTATCTACTACTTTGTATCACTTCCACCCAGCAACTTACTTTAGCATTTAACTTTATCCTTCACTACATGATAAGTATATCCATCTGTCTCCTTCACAGGAATAATTTCAAAATGCAACATAAATCCAGGCATTGGGCCAGGCATGGTTCTGTACCCCAATAGTCCCAGAACTCAAGAGACGGAGGCATAAGGATTGCTACATGTTTGAGGCCAACCTGGACTGCACAGTGAGTTCAAGACCAACTTGAGCTACATAGCAAAACCTTGCCTCAAAAAGCCAAAATAGCAACAACAACAACAATAATAATAAAAACAAACAGATCGAGGCATTGTTTTCTCCTATTATATTTACAAAGATTTACACTATTGATAATATCTAAATGTGAGAACACATGCCACTTTGGTGGAAGGATAAATTGGAGCAATTTCTTAAGCAATCATTTGGTATGATTTGTTTAAACTAAAAATATTGAGTCTTTGTTCTACTATGATTTTTCTAGGGAGTTCTATTCAACAACTGCACAGGCACAAAAGAATATCCATTGCAACAGTCTAGAGTCAAAACTTCAAAATAATACAATTACAAGTAGATTTATTTAAAAGTATATATGTGAATAAAACATTATCTACCCCATTACAGAGGACATTATGTATGCATTAAGTGTATTGCTAAAGTTGTTTTTGTATATAAATGATCAACACAATTCATTCGAGGCTAGAGAACGAGGAAAAGCTATTGCTTCCTACAACGGTAGATGGGGAGTGACTGAGCGACCAAACTATAGGGAAACAACAGCAAGACATAGGGACCAGGGTGCTCATGGGACACTCCTTTATATCTCTTTGCACTTTTGCCTCTCTCACTATGTTGCTTTATACAGATACTCCTGGCTGGGGTGATGATAAACACTGTAAGCCAGAAATGCATTTAATATGTCTCATTTACCAGGTATTATGGCTTAGTAACACAGTGTACTGCACAGTCATTGCTTGTCATTAGGATCATGGAACTGATGGAACTACAGCACCTCAGTATTGCCCAGAGTCATCACAAGAAAGTTTGCACCACTAATTGTCATTCTTGGCAAAGATCAAAACTCACCATTTGAAGTGCAAGCTTTACTACATGTGTGCCACCTGGGCACCATTGTAAAGTAAAAATAAAAATCATTAACTCAAGCCACAGTCAGCAGAAGGCCATCTGAATTGACTTTTCCTATTCTAAGAGCACCTAAACCAAATACCTTCATGTCACTTCTACAGAGACAATGATTCAGGCCACATTCAACTTCACAGGGAAATGTTCCAGAGACCGACATCAACTCAGTGTGACTCAAATACATAATATGGAGACATAATATGGAGACATTATATATATTATGAAGACATAATATGGAGACACAAGGAGCCACTGTGAAATGATGGGATTGATGAGAAAGGGAGGTGGTCTAGGCTCTCAAATTAAGCCTGTCTACCACAGCAGTCATGGTCATTAGAAAATATGGCTGCAGAACAGTACAATCGAACATAGAGCATAAGGCAAACTTCTTAAAAGGTTTTTAAATATTTATTTATTACAGAATCTTATTATACAGCTTAAATTCATAGTGATCCTCCTGTCTCAGCCTCCCCAGCACTGGGATTACAGGTGTGAGCCACCACGTAGCCAGCACAGTGGCACAGCATGTGGTACTGGAGATTGAACTCCGGTCCTTGTGCTTGTCAGACAAGCACTTAGACCTCTGAAATATCTCCCAAGCCCCAAAGCAATCTTTCATAGAATTAGAAGAAGGAGAAAAGCTGGGGGCTCTCTATCTAATTACATAAACTATCCTCATTGAAGGGTGAACTGGGGAGAATTTCCACCGTCTCTACATGCATCACTCTAGGATTCAACTTTTACAACCTGAGTCAGAAAAAACTCATGTATTTCAAAATTTAAAAAAAAAAAAACTTCAGAGAAATCCAAAATTCTTCTACCATCAGGTTTCAGGTAAGAATTTTCATATGTTCACATATTGCTGGATGTGTCTAACTTTTAATATTCTAATCTGGAAGAAAATATGGCAATGTTTTCCAGTTTGGGAATCTGGGTTTGCTTCAATTTATCAGTTTGATAACTCAAAGATGCAATTCTCTTTTATTCAAAATATTTTAAAGCATGGCTGTTTACCAAACAGCCTTTAGAAAATTTAAACACCAAATGCCTATCCGATGATCTGAAAGGTTTGACATCACTTTATACATGACAGGAATCACGTTTGCCTCCTTGGCCTCCTGTACTCACCCTACAGCCCAGGAAATTTTGCAAGCCAAACATAACTGGCCCTACCTTAGGCTCCAGCTAGCAACATGCGTGGGAACAGAGCATACAACTTCTGGCACAGTATGGTAAGAGGGTGTCCTCTTAGTAGACATGAACCATTTTTAAAAATTATACAACATAACCAAAAATGAAATAAAACTGATAGGTTTCTTTAGTTCATTGAACTCAGTAGGTGAATAGCAACCTCCAAGATTTCTGGATTTTATTTGTTACTTTCTTTGATTTTTAATTATTTTTTTCTTCATTCTTCAGATGTTGCTAGCCCTTATTCACCCTACTGTGTTCACAAAACTAAGCCTAATGCTACAGGTGTTCTACTGTGTAGAGGGACATCAGTTAGAGTAAAGCTGCTGGGCTCCTCCTTTCCTGTTCCTTTTCATTCCCATAGGAGAAGGAAAAACTTCTTTGACTGGTGGGGTTGTAATTCAGACTTAAGCTTCTTGGCTCACCCTTTGCTTTCTCTTACCATCTGCCTTCCTGTAGAGGATAAGTGTTTTGATTCCCACAGACAAAGCTGTAAGCTTAGCAGTAGGTGCTCTGCTTGTAAACAGCATGCCCACAGTTTTCCAGAACAATCTAGACAGTGGTTAAGTCTACCTACCTTAGAAGAAGAAACAGCATCTGAGCCACTTTTCACAACTGCCTACTAAAACTAACCATTTCTTCTCCATCTGCTAGACTTCATTTCAAAACAAATCATAATTCAACTGGCAATGTTTCACCCAGAAATCTCACTTCTAGAATTTACCCTGAGAAGTTACCTCTAACATACCATATGTGTAAGATATTCCTTGCCATGTTGTTTGTGTGTACAGTGAAAATCACAACAAATCTGGTTTTACAGATCTTTATTTTGTAGGCTCTTATTTATAATTCTACAATTGGGCAACAAGTGAAACCTAAAACGATCTCAAATGCTATACTCTATGGGCACGTTATGTTTATAGTCAGGCAAAGTGTCGCAAAGAAAATGAAAGTGACAGAGTGAGTGGTTGCAGCTCATGCCTGTCTTATCTGAACATGGTTTAGACAGTTGCTCCAGTGTAGTTGGGTGAGACCCAGTTATTTGTTATAAGGGTAAATTACAGTCCATGTAGGTGCTTTAATTGCTAAGCTATTTGGCCTGCCTGAAGGGAGATAAAAATTCAGAATGAAGGCTGGGGCTATGGCTCAGCAGCACAGTGCCTGCCTGGCAAGCACAAGTACAGGATCCTGAGCTTTGTTTCCATTAAAAAAATAAAAAGAAAGAAAACAAAAGTTTAGAATGAGAGCAAGTGAGGAAGAAGCTTATGTTATTTTATTTCAATTGGAGGCTTAATATAAATTTCACAATTTACAGCATGCATTATTTCCCAGCTCTGTTGCCTGAAAGAGCCTAGGGTCAAAGACACCTAGGTAGGAACAAGCCATAATTGCCAGTGGATTCATACTTTGATGATTTCAGTCTTGAACTTGCTGTCAGGAGGTAAGACATGGGTGAAAGGGATACACTGGAGGCTTCACCTGGATGTGCATGTGCTTGGCTAAGCTCCTTACTTCTGTACTTCCTGCGTGCCATGGGATGAGCCATTTGCTCCTGTATGGCCTTCTGCCATCCTGTGCTTTCCTTGGTGCTTGCTGACTGCGCTCTGAAACCATGGACCTAAACAAGTCTCTCCTCGTTGAAGCTGTAGCTATCAGGTATCCTGTCCCAGCCATAGGAAGTGCCTAAGACAAACATCTACTGTCCTGATCTTGCTCTCCAATGGAAGGAACTAGGGATCCTTGGAGAATTTTCTGTTCTAGCAATGAAGTACTTAAAGAAGGAAAGAGTTCAGTCAAAAGAACTCAGAGGTCAGTTTGAAAGGGTTTCATTTGCCAAGTTTGGTATAAAAAGAGCATCAAACAAGGAGCAAAAGAGATATTGATTTTTAAAAAGACCCATTACCCTATAACAACATTAAAGAAAATGCAAGATAAAACTCAAAAATCACTTCTTTCCACCGTAAGTACAGCAGTCATTTCTTTAGGCAAAGACCATATAAAATGCTAAAATCGTCAGATAAAAACATATTAAAGACAAGAGTTGAGATCTGAAAGCACCACCCCAGAGACCACTCATTACACTGGGAAAAATATTTTCATGATCAAATCAGCTGATGAACCCCATAAAACTAAGGAATTAGGTTAATCAGTATTAACAATGGGAAAAACAGACACCATCACTGTTGTATGGCACAGCAGAGGTATGCATCACTACCTGTGTTATATTCCTGAGAAATACATTGAATTTAACCACAAGGAAATATACAAATTTATATCACACAGCATGCTACAATTCTCCAAACATCAATATCACACAAGGCAGAACTGCTTTTAGAGCAAAGAAAGTTATAGGGACATGAATAAATGAAATATATTTTTAAAGTTCTGAAGAACATTATTGGCAGAACCAAGGAAGTTAGAACAAATGATATATTCTTGGTAATTTTGTATCAGTTTTGCATTTCTTGGATAAAATAATCGTGCTGGGGTCATATATAAAATTGTTCTCACCTTAGATATAACTTACTTTTTTTTCAAGATATGAAAAAAATATGAGTAAGATAAAGAGGATTGTTGACTCCCTAAAATTCCAAAAGCAAAAAGTCTTCCCTACGCATACTTTTTTTTTTTTTTTTTTTTTTTTTTTTTTTTTTTTTTTTTTTTTTTTTTTTTTTTTTTTTTTTTTTTTTTTTTTTTTTTTTTTTTTTTTTTTTTTTTTTTTTTTTTTTTTTTTTTTGGTCTTTTTGAGATAGGGTCTTGCTAGGCAGCTGAGGCTGACCTTGAGCTCACTTTTGTAGCCGAGGCTGGTCTCAAACTCGCACCAATCCTCCTGCCTCAGCCTCCCAAGTGCTGGGATTACAGGCGTGCGCCACCACGCCCGGCTCCTAAGCATACTTCTAATGTATTTTGAACTAATCAAAAACTATTGTCATCTCTTACTTTATCTAAATGTTTTCACAGCATTCCCAGTAGCATCATGTCTCATTAAAATAGTCCAACTACTTGATTTCTGTCTGATCTCTCTCATTCTTAGGGGGAAGGGAGTATATTTTCCCTTTTTCTACCTTCCTAACACTATCCCTAAGTAGCTCAAAACACAAAAATTCTTTCAAGATGAACAAATGATCAGTGCAATTTGTATATATTCTGGAGCAACGTCTCAGCACTCACTCTGTCATCTCACCAAGGTGTGCCTACAGGTCTGAGCATCACATCTGTTGCTCTGTGTTAGCCACCTAGTCATCATAGGGACAAAATACCCAATACCCAGAGTTTAAAGGAAGAGAAGTTTATTTTGATTCATGGTCACAGGCCTTAGTCAGTTGGCTCTAAGGCAGAAACAGTACAGTGGGACTGGACCTGGTGGTGTGCACCTGTTATCCCAATGCTTGGGAGGCTGAAAATAGGAGGATCACTATGAGTCTGATCTGTGAAATGATACCCTGTAGGCTCTGGACTAAATACATAAAAAGGAAAATAAACACAACAGTGGAAGGACCATGGTAGAAGAAAGATGTTCATAGCATACTGGCCAGGAAGTAAAGAGACATGGGAGTAGTTGAGAGGGATATATACCTTTCTAGGTTATGTCCCCAGCACACCACCACCAACCAGTTCCCACCTTCTAATAGCAAGTCAACTGTAGAATTCCCAGATCCAGTCACTTCCTAAACACCAGGCTTTGGTAAGACATTCCAGATCTAAGCCATAGCTCACTCTTTTATTAGGACCTAAGATCAAAACTTAACTCATCTATTTAAAGCACCAGTTAGAGACCAAGTGCTATGCTGAGGAAAGATGGGCAAACAAGATGCAATCCCTGTTCTCGAGGCTCAACATGGCTGAGGAGACAAACGCATAGGTCATTACTATGTAAAATATGGTGCACTACAGTAAGAAAAAATACAGATACTAAGAACCATGTAAGCCATAGCTAAAGAAGGCTGAGTCTTTTCTATAGTTTACAAAAGAACCATAATACAATGATCATCACTAAGTACAAGACAGACTCTGTCTAATCAAGAGTGACTGAATTACCTAAGACCGTGCTGATGCACCTCCTGTATTTGATGAGAGCAAAGGCTTCCATGAAACGGGTGACCTGAAGCTTTTTCTCACCAAACATCCAACTCCTTCTCACCCCTCATTTAGAATGGAGCTGCAGTCAAGGATCTTTAATGTGTAGACTGATGAGCTTCCCTAAAAATCCTGTGCAGCCTCTGATGAAAGGGTGCCCCGAGCATGAAACAGACCCCATTTATCATTTTCTCCCTACTATCAAAATAATTGCACAGTACACAGCCTTGTTATTAAGAACTGGGCACTGCTGTGGAAAACGTGTCATTGGAAAACACCTGCGTTGGCAAAAGCGAAGATGAGTTGACTCAATTATTTTCTCCATCCCTAATTTGGGATGGAATATTAAGAGAAATTGAAAAGAACACACTGGAAAGAAAGAAAGTTCATTCTGTGACAGGGGAAAGAAATGAACTCAAGTGAGCAAAACTCTGAGTAATCATTTAATTATACTTCAACATACTCTTTCCCTCCCTTACGAAAAATGTCAGGGATGAACCATGTCATCTAGGGACTTTCTCCAACCAATAATTTTCCCCATGCATCCATTTTAAATTTTTAAAACTCCAGTATAGAGCTCTTTGAAAGTTAATGATGGGCATAAGACCCTGCCAGCACACAGGACGGGATGTGCTGCGCTATGACTGGAACAGATGGCTCGGACAGAAGCCACTGACTCAGCGTGACAGCCAGAGATTAAACTGCTCCCTGGAAGCTGGTAGCAGTTTAGTGGCCCCGATACTTGCTGCTTTCCTAAAGCCTGAAACTACATAAACTCCACTGATGTACTTTTCAAATAATGTATGAACTGGAGTAAAGTTTAAACAGGAAGGAACACAGTCAGGGACTCAGTCGGTTCCCAAGCCTTGTGACACCAAAGAATTACTCTAGCATTTTGCAGCATCTCTAGCAAATACTTCAGATATGCACAAGTATAAGAAATTAAAACACCTAAATACGTAGCACAGATAACTCATGAATTTTGTTATTTTTTCACTTTTTTTGCTGGAATTTTTACATGGAAAACTATTACAGATCCACTTCAAGTATGTTTTATATCTCTCCCACTCTAATTCCTCTCATTTTTCCTGAGAAAATTATTATCTTGAAAATGCTTTGTTCTGTTCTTATACATATAGTTTTATATTTTTAGAATATATTTATATGTCCATGAATATTGTATGGCATTGCTTTGTGTACTTTAAAATATATGTAAATGATATGATACTAAACATATTTTGTAAGTGGGAATTTTCATTCAACATTTCATTCTAGATTAATTCATGTCAATAAAGATGTATTTCATACAATTTCAGTTGCAATCATCATAATTTTGACGTGTTGAACATGTTTCTTTTAGACTGATAGATGTCTTTTTTGAGTCTTTACTTTTCAATGGAGGATTTCAATTTGTTTATTTTTGTCATAAACATTAATATAGTTAATTTAATTTTATAAACTGATCTTATGATTTCTAACTACCAGGATGTTTTTCTTTGCTATCTTTCCTCTTTTTTGCTCACTTCTGTTGTCTCAATTTGGGATTTAGTTCTTCTTTAGTCCATACACTGGTTTAGAAGTTATGCCTTCTATTTTAGCTCTCTCAGTATTTACTCTTACATTTTTAATATACATAATTAATTAAATATATCTAAAATCAGTCAGTATTAGAATCCTGCTCATAAACAATGTGATAGGATATTATAACTTCCAAACTCCTTTTAATTTTCCAAGCCCCTTCTCTGTGTTGAAAGAAAATTTAGATGTTTATGAAACAACTATACAAGGCCGAGATGTTCTGGGAACTGGGGATATGGTGATAAGGGCTGAGACATCCTGCCCAAAGGCCCTTAATGTCTAGTTGGGCAGAAAAACAACTAAATTACCATGTAAATTCATAGGTGAGTAAGTAATGTGGAAAGCTAACAAAAAAGAGCAGAATATAAAAGAAGAAACTGGTTTATTCTATAAGGTTTGATGAGGCTTGCTTTAAGAAGTAGTATTTGAGCGGAAGGTGAAATTAGACAAAAGAAAAGAGTTCACTGGAAGGAATGACCAGCTCAAAGTTTTCAGTTCAGGAAGGAAAAGTTAGTAAGCAAAGCATAGGTCAGAGCTTCTGAAGACCCAGAACAAGGAACAGATGAAGTTGACAAAAGGCAAAAGCAGGGACAGTAGGAGAGTTTAGGTCCAGAGTGACTCACAGGGAAGAGAGATATGTGTACCTCAGCCTTTGGCATGGTGTCTGAGGAATAATGTCTCAGTAAATGTTTGCAAGAGGATTAATAATCCATGGACAAACATAAAATTGACCTTGAGTTCAAGACTGAATGCAAGACTGAATTATAATCTCAGTTTGAGAAAAATCAATTCTCAAAAACAAATATAGGAAGATATTTATAAATTCATTCAGCTAATATTTACAAGGTCTGGCTTTAAACCCTGCAGGGCACCTCAGAGAATTCTGAATCTAGACAACAGCAGAGAAATATTTTTCTGAAATCCAACAGTCCCTTTCATTTCATTTCGTTTTTTAGGTAAATTTAAGCAGCATGAAATTTAATAGATTTTAAAATAAGAAAGAGAAGTAATATATCTTAGTCACATTTTCCCCCCAAGCACTTTGGTCCTTATATCCTTCATTTTCATTTTAAGCATAAAAGAAACCTGGAGTAGTGCCCACTGGATATTAATTAAAGTTGGCTATTTCTAGATAGTGAGTTTTTTAATGATTTGTTAACTTTCGTCTTTTTTTCTTTCTTTTTGTTTTTTTGTATTTTAAGGGGAAGAGTCCACAGGGTGTTCAAGGTCTCACTAGTAGATTGAACTTGTAGTGTTCCACCTGTTTACAGCCTCCAAAGTGCTGGGATTACAGGCATGCACCACCATGTCCAGTCTCAATTGCCATCCCTGGTGGTGGGACCAGAACAGCGGTGTCAACTTTATCTTCATGTTTTTTATATTGCATGGTTTTTAGATATGGTTAGCTCATAAATTTTTTACAAGAACAATAAAGACATGACATTTTTTAACTACTGAAGAAAGTAGGATTTATCTTGATCTATCTAACATATAACTTTATGTCATATATAACTTTACATCTCTCACTGAGATCGAGAAAGAAATTTTAGTCCAGACAGGTTAGGTGACTAAATCCCATGGTTAAACAGAATAACTTTTTTTCTTTTCTTGACTTTTTTAGGCAGAGTCTCACTATACAGTTCAGGATGACCTTGAGCTCACTTTTGTATCTCAGGCTGGTCTCAAACTCACATTAATCTGCCTGCCTCAGCCTCCCAAGTGCTAGAATTATAGGTGTGTGCCACCGCACCCAGCCTAATATGGCTTTACTTTTTATACCTCATGGTTAGACTTTTCTACTGGATATTAAGACCAAGATAAAGCAAGACCTATATAACAAAAAATGTAACTTTTGTATCTGACAAGGTCAGTCAGATCCCCTCAGGATTTACCCTGAAACTACATACTGCAGTTTGTAGATTTTTGTCAGTGTTAGCCATCTGGATGAGTCACAGCCATTGCTTGACCAATTTTCTCTCAATAAAAGCCTGAGAGAATGTTTTCTTTCTAGGTGACTCTTCTTAGGCACACTATACATTGTTGACCGCTTTCCTCTGTAGCTCCATAATCTCCTTGAGCTGAAAATTTGGGACACCACTGAATTATAGGATGTTACAGAAGAGGCTCTCTTAGTGGAATATATATATATATGAAATAAGATAGATATACAGCTAATTTCTCTTAGTTTAATGAGAAGAAAGATTTGTACTAATAGTATTTAGACAAGATAGTGATGTCTGCATGTCTACCTCTTGTACTCTGAATAACTAGTGTGAAGACAATATACAATGTATTAATTATTATAACTGTTCTAGTAACCTGCTTTGAATCTGTCTCATTGCTATTTCCTTCTCATTAAAGTTAATAAAAACTAAAAATAAAACAAATTATAGTCATAGTGGAAAGCCATATTAAGCTTTAAAATTTGAAACAAAACAAAATTATTCTTTAAAATCTTAAAAACAGATCATTTATTTAAAACTTTTCTCAAGCCACTCCTTCTCAACACCATTTCATCATTAGAAGAGTTAGGACATATTAAGGCTGTTAGAATAATCAGCTTTCTGCAGAAATATCCTGAAGTTTATTCATGTTTATTCATAGTTTATGGTAATATTATAAAGTAAATATTCAACACAGTAAGAAAACATTCTTTACTATGTCCAAACTATAATCTTTAATAGCTATTTTAACAAAGAACCAATTTCTTTCAATAAACATTTGAACACAACATAATTTGTTTTTGAAGTATGGTAAGTAATAATCATTGTTCCAACTATTCCTTAAAAATAACAAAATCATCATAATAAATATTTCAATTTAAAGAAAACTATTGTTTTGATTTAGAGAACTTAATTTGAGGCATATGGGATATTCAGCTAGGTTTTCCAGGCAAGGACCCAAAGTGAGCAAGTGAACTACAGGACACCATTAGGTGCCCTGCACACAGAGGTAAGGGAATTAAGTGGTTTCAGGAATTATCTAATAGCATCCTTTTGTACTTGGGTTGAAAATCCAGTCTTCCCTCTGCCTAAATGTGTGGCCTTCTTCAAGCACAACAAGCCTTTTCTCAAGAGTTCTGGCGTTCTGAAGACACAAAAAGACTTATATAGTTTCTTTTTTTATTATTATTAAACAACCATTTACTTGAGAGTATAGCAGTAACTGAGTTTACATTAGGAGCAGTAAACATCTAAAAGTCCCAAATGACACACATTCCAAGCATAGTTTTAGTGTTGCTTCAAAAATCCTTGATTTCCATTCAGCTGTGCTATGCCTTTCCATTTTTATTTCTTCTTTAGATTTCTTTTTGAATGGCGTGATAAGAAATAGCATTTGTATTTTGTACCTTATCACCAAAGAACCATAAGAAATGTGAAGCCTTTGAGCCATTTCCTCAAAGCACATTTAAATATCTGACCTCAAAAATACTCAAGTGGAGAAGGCATCTGATGTTATCCAAAATAGAACTTTAGAACTCTACCTCCCCATAGTCCAACAGAAGAAGAAAAAGGGAACTGGGCCAGGCACATGTAAGGCAAAGGAGGCATTCATCACCTAAAGAAAGAAAACTGGGTACTCTGAATAGGTACCCAATTTCTCCATGAGCAGAAGTAGACTTAAACCCAGTCAAGTAGTCACTCATCCATTCATTTATTACACATTTCCCAGCATCTACTCTGTGGTAACCAACATGCTGGGACCCCATGGTGCAAGATATCTGGCCCGTGAAGAACTCACAGTGTGAGCAGGACCTAGACCACTGCATATGACAGAACAATTGCGTGTGTTCCCAAAGACAGAGGGTAGCATTAGAATAGATTAGAATAATCTATGGAGATCCAGGATGAAAGTGATTTGTGAACTGAGAGTTGAGGGCAGGAAAAAAAAACTCCATGGGGTGAGGTGAGGAAGTAGGTTTTCCATGATGGGAAGGAAGAGGGTCTGCAAAAACACTGAGCAGTGAAGCAGTGCATGGACAGAACAGTTGGTGGCCCTGCAAGGAGAAGCATACAGTTTCAGAGCATCATCTTAACTCTATTACCAGTTATGAACTGAGAGACCTTGGGCAAATCACCCAGGTCACTGGACCACCCTACCTGCCTGTTAGTGTCTCACCAGGAAATAAAAAAAAAAAAAAAATACAGACAAATGTTTAGATCCTAAGCAAATCAATTATATCAGAATTTATTAATGCCTTAAAAGCATTCCATATTATTCCAATATGGAATAAGCCTTGGGGCTCCCTATAAACAAGGTTAATAAAAGAGCCTAGCTCCATAAGTTGTCATGAGCGTTACATGAAATGAATACAGAATGCCAAGGGTGTTAATATAGACAAAGTTAGGTTGTATGGGAGGGACCACAGCTAGAAATGAGACAGGAAGATAGCCCAGAGCCAGATAATCATCCCAGCTGCATCTTTCTGTGCCTTTCCTGCATGGCAGCCACTGTTGTGAGCTCTTCTACAAATTTACTCAGGCAGCCTGGCTCCAGCTATGGGGTACTTCAACCAGATCACTATTCTGGGAGAGAAAAGAGGCCTTGACTTGGATATTCAGGCTTTAGGGATTATTGTGTGGACAATAGGGAGCTACATGATCGGGGAATGGCAAGATCAGGACTGTACTATATAGTCCTTTGGACTTTATTGTGTGTGATAAGTTAGGAAAGGGAGAGACAGCAGCAGAGCAACGATTCTACTTAGAGACATAAGCCAGGGACTCAATGGGCCTGAAGGAGAAGAAAAGCAACTCTTGAAACCACAGAGCCTGGTCGAGAGGGAGACAATTAAACCAATAGGCTGGATAGTTTTCTCATGCTACCCACACGAGCTGGTTATGACGTGAGTGCATTCTGATTTGAAATTATATTCCATTCTCACCAACCACTTTTGTTTTTTTTTTTTTGGCCAGGTACCAAATTTCTTTATTTGAAGGAATTAAAGAACTTAAGTAGATGTTCTGGTACAGTTTATAGAAAAGGTTAAGGTAGCCCCAACATGCATATGCTGCCTTGGTGACATTAGCTCTCACTGTCACTGTCCCCCAGGGTATGCTTGTCAAAGAGGTACTCTGCCATGCCGGACTCAGGGGCTCCCATCTTGCGCAGGTTGGTCACGTGGTCACCCAGCTCTTTGATGGCCTTTACCTGCTCGTCCAGGTAGTGCGTCTCGATGAAGTCACACAGATGGGGGTCATTCTTATCAGTGGCAGCCTGTGCAGCTCCAGGAGGAACTGGTTCACGCTCTTCTCCGAATGCAGCGCGCACTCCATCGCATTCAGCCCGTTCTCCCAGTCATCACGGTCTGGTTTCTTGATATCCTGAAGGAAGATCCGGCCGCCACGCTGGTTCTGCAGCTTCATCAGCTTCTTGGCGTGTTCTCTCTCCTCATGAGATTGGTGAAGAAAGTATTTGGCGAAGTTCTTCAAAGCCACATCGTCGCAGTCAAAGTAGTAAGACAGGTAGACGTAGGAGGCGTAGAGCTCCAGGTTGATCTGGCGGTTGATGGCGGCCTCGGCGTCCTGATGGTAGTTTTGGTGTACCGGCGAGGGCAAGGAGGTCGTTATGGCGGCAGCTGGCGAGGCTTGGCTGGGCTGCTGCGGCTGTGTGGGCAGCGGCGAGGGCGGGCGAGGGCCAGGCTCCGTTCAAGCACTGTTGAAGCAGGAGACCCCGACGATGCTTGGCAGACCTCACTAACCACTTATTAATTTCTTGCACAGCTTTGGGCCTCGGCATTAATATCATTTCAAAATTTTAAAATCATGTCTTGAGAAAAGCTATGAATAATATACTTAGCAAGCTTCCGTTATCTTTCAAGAATCTCGCTTATTCAAAGGATCTCTTAAAAATGCTCTTTATTACCATCATCTGTTGAAGGAGTCGGATTTAAATTATTTTCTCTACAGTACAGCTTCAATAATTGGAAATTCTGATTTACTGTATTTTTCCATTAATAACATACTAATGATACTATTGGCATGGATAATATGCTGTTCCTCAGAGCTTAAGAAAAAAAGATTAAACTTCTTGGTTTCTGAAGATGGGAAAATGAGGTGGCGATGACTGTGAAGCTATTCTTCTCCATGGCTTCTGCTGTCTTCATTCTCTTCTGTATTGACAGTGACCATATAAAAAGAGGACAAGTCTGTTATCTGTCCAAGAGCAGACATCTAAAAATCCCTTGTGGCCCCAGAGCTCATATTCTTACCACTTTGTGGTTCCTCCATCTTGTTCTATGACACCATAAGGGGCAAAAACCCTTTTATACGAAGGTGTTTGGTTGATTGGCCAAAGGAAAGCAACTGTTCAAAGGAAAGGAATGGCTGGGATGAGGGAAAGGAGAAAAGAAGGAAAGATAGCTTGGATAATTGTACTACTGATTTCTACCAGTCTGTTGAAAGGAACAGTTTAATGCTTAATTGTTTTTCTTTCTTTTTAATTTTTTGACCAGTTTTGTGTGCTTATATCTGGTAATCACAACAATATGCAGTATAACTACCTTTGTTGAACTCCTCATTTTGTTTAGTGAAATTCTGTATGATTTGGAATGTTTCTTTCTTATTATTTTATTCTCTTTAAAAATTAAAAAAAATTTGCATAGTTACCCATCACTAATGACCATGACATTAATGGTCATGAAATAGGATTAAATACCAATCATTGATTTTTTTTTTGTTATGGTCAGACTGAACATTTAAGTATTTTAAACATACTGGTAGCCACCAGCTTTTGATTTTCCAGAGGACTGCTACACTGATTCCCTCTAGAAAGATCATGATTACAGAAAGAGTAAAGAACTTATTTGCATGCTAGAGATAGAAAAGATTCAGCCAAAGGCCTTACAGCCATGGCCATGCCCCATACCAGTCCACATCAGGAGGCCAAAGCCTTCCCAACAGAAGTCTGAAGATTCTGTACCAGGAAGTCAAAGGATCGGCACTGGAAGCTCAACGGTCTACCCTGGCAGACTGGCAGGCTAAAAGGCCAACTCAGGAATTTGAAAATCTGCACTGAAAGTCGGAAAAAGACACCCAAGGCAAAGCCTGGAGCTCCTCCAAAGAAAATAGCTGGAACTCCTCCAAGGAAAACAAGTGGCAGTGAAGATCTTCCTAAAAAAAAAAATCAGCTACAATCTTTTCCTCTCATTCTCTTCTAACACCACCATTCCCATAATCCTCCTTAAAATGATCTTCCACACCAGAATCACATTGATTTAATTCAGCGGAGTATTTCAGATTAAGTTCACAATTAACCAATTAACCACCACATACTAGATACAATATTGCGATTTGGAATAAGAAATATGTATTTTGGCTTTCATCCACAGTTTCTTTTTTTTTTTTTTTTTTTGTTCTAATGTATTTTTTAATTTTTATTTTTACTAAAACATACTTGCAGTGTGTCATAACTGTGTTCACCATGGGGAGTTGCTCCATACACACAGCACAACTTAGTTCTTTTTGCATTCCACCCCCCGCCCCTCCATCTAATATATTTTTTTTTCAATTTTTTTATTGTTTAAATTTAACAATGGTTATATTACATATTTTCATCATCAGATCAGTTTAGATTAATACATATAGGTATATAAGATTGATCAAACAATTAAACATTAACCTTTCTAAATCCACATTACTTTTTTTTTTCTTCTCCCCCTTCTTTTCTTTGAAAGTTGACATATTGCATATTGTCCTCACAATCA
>PVJA010017671.1:0-41268 GCA_004027025.1 Myocastor coypus | reverse complement strand
TTTATTGACCTTGAAGGGCTAGGTCCAAAATATTGGCTATCCTTATAGCTCTTCTTTTTCTCCAATTGTCGGTCTGTTAACTTACATTCTCAACCCTCCAGCAGAAAAGCTTTGTGATACTATTACTCTATAACATAGGTACTGGGCTTATCATCACTGGCTTTCTGAGTATCAAATATCTTTGACTTAGCTTGTAAATTATATTTTCTGACCATCATTGATATTCTAATAACTTTCCATATAATGTGATATAAGCAGTTACACAACTTTGACACAGATATTTGGAAATTCAAGGAAATACAAAATTGTAGCCTGTCAAGAATGCGATGATGTTTAGGGCTCCCAAGTTTTTGCTCTTAGGATTTAAACCACCCGATCTCCTGCTAGATAATCAATAAGTCGATTAAGTAACTAATAGTACGAGGTCAGAAAGGACCCACTGATCAGTTATGCATATGAAACAATGAAGTGCACATCCTGAAATAAACGAATCCTTCCATTTGTAGTGATAGTAACAATTAGAAAATGAAGGACTTTCAGTATAAGCCCGAGCTGTCATCGGAAAGGAAACATCGAATCTCAGATTCCCTCAGCACAGGCTTCCTGTCAGCCTCGCCTCCTGACCCTTAGAATTGGACTTTGCATCAGTGACTTCAGTGATTTTCCTTCCTGAAGCTGGCTGAGTATGTACCAGGGTTCTGGGTTCAAATTCTGAGTCCGCTCCTCCCCAGTTGTTTCCTAGGTTGCCTCTTTCTGTACAGGGCACACCCGATGCTAACCGTGCTCCCCAGAAGTTTGCCAGGGTGCTCAGGCGGCAGAGATGCGCCACACATGCTCCACTGACTGGGAAGGGATCTCCTGCCTTTCTGGACTTCTCCACACCCCATGGTGGGCATGCGCAGCACCCACCCCGTCTCTTTCCGACCTCTGCTGGGACCCAACCTCTCTCCAAGCAGCAAGCTCACAGGCACTGAAACATCTGCAGACTTGAGTTCAATTAGCCAAGCATGATTTAATCAAAAGCTGTTACAAAGGCGAAAAAAAAAAAAAAAAAAAATGGAGAAGCTCTCGAAAACCCTGGGCAAATTCTCCAATGTCTAGAGTTACCAGATGGGGAGCCCCAAAGAGAGGAGGCTCTTGCGTCCTCCATTGAGTCTGGGTGTGCTTGTGATGGATGGGCCAGCCAAGTGACAGAGCTCCCCAGTCCTGATTAAAATGACATTCGCCATTAGCCACTGCGTAGGGAGCATCTAGGCAAGGCGACGGCTGGCTTCTGAGTGGCCTAAATGCACACGACAAGGGGCTGAAATTGGAGCAATTTGCTGTAATTTAGAAAGAAGAAGCAGTGAATGAATGCAGGCCCTGCAGAAAATTATATATTTTATTTGAAGGTAAGATTGCACATCTCTAATCAAGGCTTAAAAATCTGAATTAGGATAAATTGTGCCATAATTATTTTCTTAGAAGGGAACAAAGCAATTTCTAAAGCACCTGACACTCCCCCTTTGCAGCTTTCGAGATGAAGACAGTCACACTGAGGCAAATGGGCGGCTTTATCAGCCTCTGCTTCATAAAAACCTGAAGTTCATTTGGCCCAATACCCAGAATCTGTGACACGGACTACACTGTCTTGCTGTTAGTCTTTGCAGCGCATTTGCTATGTTGGTTTTGGCCCTGCTAACCTTTAATTAAGGGAAAAATTTGTTTACTGGTGGTAATTAAGGACTTGACTGGGAATTCTCTATCAGTTGTATGCATGCCCGTGATTTTCATGTATGTGTCTGTGTGACTGCGTATGTCTCCATATGTATGTTTGGTTTTCAGTAGAAGAGTTGAGCAAAGAGAAAGAACATGAAATAAAAGTTGCTTGCTTGGCATTTTTATATTTATATTTCCTTTCGATCATTATTCTCAGGGAAATAAGTCATAATTTTTATACCTTAAGGAAACCCAATTTTTTCCCCTCCAGGTTAGCATAAAAGCTTACTTTTTACTCTCATTAAAATGTTTCCAAAATTTTATATCTAACACACTTCATTTTACTCTATTGGAGAATTACTATCTCCTTCTAGTATGACAACACAGCGATTCAATACAATGTCGTCAGTGCCAGTGGAGGAGATGTTTTCTTTTGGGTTCCCTTGTCCTAAAGCACAGACAGACGTGAACCTTACTCTTATAAAGTATCAGAGGGGAGGATGACTAGCAGCACCTTCTTAAAGAACATGACCATTGCTAGCATTTGGAACTTCTTTTAATTTTCTCTCTTGTCACAATTTGACTGCTTCCATTGACTGCATCTTAAGGAAGCCAAACAATTATTTTCCAAGCCTTCATGATCCCTCACCCCACCTGCTTGAGCACAGAGTGATAGAAGGTGGCTGGGCACTGGAATGATGGCTGAGTTCAAGTTCAAGCCCTGCACAGGAGGCCAGATCAACCTGAGCCCCACGGAGGCAGAGCCACCATGCAGAGTGTGCACTGCCTGCCTCCTCACAGTCCATATGGCCAGCAGGGATGGCCACCCTGCAGGGTCACCTACCCACAGATGGGCACAGTGGCCACCTGAGCTTGGGAACCTGCCCACAACCACACAGCGGCAAGCTGGCATGGCTGGGCTTTCACCCACAGTGTTTGCAGATCCAGATGCTTAAACATTGTACACACTACAACACACTACAAGACGGGGCTCATCATTCTACCAGGTACCAGAACTTTGAGCACATATCAAATAGAAAGCACCAAGAAAATCATGAAGCTGAGTAGAGTCTTAATGAATGGATTCTTTTGCTATCCTGCTTGCTAGATCTCATTATCTCTGCTTAGGAATCTTTGGAGTTTGGAGAACTCAGAGGTCATCTTGCTAACTATCAAGAAGATTTTTTTTTAAAAAAAATCCCTGTCCAGCCGGGCGTGGTGGCTCACGCCTGTAATCCCAGCACCCGGGAAGCTGAGGCAGGAGGATTGGTGCAAGTTCGAGACCAGCCTGAGCTGGTCTCAGGGTTTGAGACCCTGCCTCAAAAAAAGTAAAAAAAAAAGACAAAAAAAAAAAAAAATCCCTGTCCACCACCCAAGTGGTGGCAAACAAAATAGTGACAACGCTTTTTATCAATATGCTATTAAAATACACCTGACCAAAGTAATACCAATTCAGTTACCTAACACAGTGTGACTAATCCTTTCAAAGACATGAAACTGTGCTTATTTCTTTGCTTAAAATCTTTCAATAGTTCTACCTAGTTACAAGGAAACATTCCAAGCCAGTAAGATCACATGCTATGTCTTCAGGAATTCACTCCTTCCATTGTTCTTAAGGGTTTACATCTCTCAATATTCTCTGTCCCAAAGTATGTAATATGTGAAATTCAGTTGTATATTTTAGATGCATTAATTCCACCAGCACCTGCAAAAACCCTTTTGGGAGGGGTCACTATTATGATTATCACCACTGTGCCCGGGGCACAGTCTCATCTGTGGAATGCTCACTGCCTTGTGTCACACGCTACATGGCAGAGCAATGAAGGCCCAGCATCTGCAACCTTGACCCTCCACAGGTGGCTTCTCACCTGGTCTTCCTGCCCCAGCCACAGGTATCCTCTGGAGCACGCCCAGTTGCTGCTCCACCCATGCAGTGCCTGCTGCCTTCCAGGGGTGCCTTTGTCTGCCCAGGCACCCACCTTGTAGCTCCTCATTGAATTAATCTACTCTCCTTCAGAAAAGCATCATTACCAACCATCTTTTTTCCCCTCCTCTTACCTGTGTCTGTGGTGTGAAGCTAACTAGTACAAACGCATGCATTTCTGGGTGAATTTAGGTATTTGCAATAAATATGGTTATCCAGAACTGAGCAACTGGAATTTCTGATTTGAAATTGCATGCTTCAGTCTTCCTTTGGTTCCCTTGTTTCTTCTTATACATCTCCATTTCTATATCTTTATATCAAACTTTCCCTTTTTAGCTAGGATGGCTATTCACAGCATATGTCAGCTCATGTTGAGAGAGGCTCGCTATTTATTGACATGAATGCTCAAAAAATAATAGTGCACTGCCCTCAAAGAACTGGCTGTTATTCAACTTTAATGTAAACATGTAATAAATGGTAAAACATTTTTAAAATGGGCTTCTTATGCACCTATGGAGTAAATATAGTTAAGACATTTTGCAACCCCTCCCCAAATCCCTGGACAGTGCGGGAAACTTATTCCGCAGGAGATGGAAGAGTCTAATTCTTTTGGTCAACTTTCGTCTTCCCCAGCTTAGAGCGCAGAGTACAAAGCTCAACAGAGCAGGGCAATAATTGCCAGGGAAGAGCTCTACACACAGGAAACATCTGCTGACCATTTTCTTCGTTAATGGCGCTATTTATAATGAGTGCTCTTCACAAATAAATTGGGACCAGATTAGACTCCATTAGGTGGCCAGATTCTGCCTCTGTGCATGTACCAAAACCCATATTATTTACCGGATTTTTTAATTTCAATACTGGGGCTGGAATCCAGAGCCTTTGTACTGGACTCCGTGCCTCATCTTTCTCATGCTGATGCAAGGTCTCACTATTCACTATTCACACTCAGGATAGCTTGAATTTATATTTTGCCTGCCTCAGCCTTGCCGAATGCTGAGGTTACAGGCATGCACCACCACATCTGGCTGCTCTGATGTCCTTGATAATAAGCACTCAAGATTTTCCACTTTATTCACAAAATTATCAAATTTTGGTTAAAGATTACAATGTCAAGGGAAGTTTATTTACACACATACTCATGCATGCTTAGTTTTTCAAACACTACTCTCTGTAAAATAGAACTAAGGTGAAAGAACAAAGACAAATTGCTTTTCTTTTACAATATAATATATTTACTTGTATAATATTTTCATCCTTCTGAGAGCTTCATACAGAGGTTACTGTTATTTATCTCTGCATCCTCAGCAGCAGCAGACAGTTTTGAGAAAATAATCTCAAACAAGTGCTTATTCAGTTCCAATATTTAAACATGTTTCTCTATATAATTGAATTTTCTTATTCAAATTCACATGAAACAAAATGATAACTCTAAGAAACACATACACACACTATTAGGATTTTGTTTTATCTTCTTTGTACCATTTTCTTCTATAAACTCATTACTCATGGCCAACATGCACTTTGAATTTCTTGCTTTCTAAAATGTAGCAGTTTGTTATTATGCAAAATTCTATATCAGTCAAAATTTCACCTGATGGATTTTACAGTTTCAAGTATATATGTAATGATGTAGGGCACCGTATCAAATACTTCGTTAGAATAGATAAAAGAGATGACTAAATAAATCTTTGGATGGCATTCAGGGAAAAGTAGAAGGAAAATGAGCCAAAAGTCAAGAGGTAGTGGTCAGACTGCATAATGGCCTGACTTGGAAGTAGCCAGATTTATAGGTGCTCAAGATGGCACATGAGCAAGTTAAAGCTACCATAGCAGAGGAACTTGGAGAAGTGGGGGCCAAATTCTCCCTGAAGCTTTTGGCATTGATTGAAAATACAAGACTAAAAAAAGCCTGCCATTGCCAGGACACGAGTCTTCTATGAAAAAGGGAGAGGATGAGAGTTTCAAGAACAACCATATGTCTGCTAAGGACCCCCTTTCAAGAAGGTAGAGCTTTTCTGATAGGAAGGAGTTGTGTTCACAAGCTCTACCGGCTTCCAAACAACCAGAATTTTTCAAGCAGAACTTGCAGGAGACCCGGCAAGCAGGACACAGCAGCCTTGAGCATCTTACCCCTGAAGGGAGCCTTCAGAGGTAGCTGTCATGCATGGACCCTTCCAGCAATGCAGCCCAAGCTTTCTTCTTCTGGTTCCCCAAGTCCACCTCAGGGCTCACCTGTGTGCTTTTCAGTGCATGCTCAATGAATAGGCTTTCATAGCAATGCAGCTCATTCATAAAAATATTTGTTTCATTAATTTTTTACTATTCCCTCTGAAAAGCAATATAGATCCCTGAGAGTTACCGCTGAACATTCGGCATCTCTCCTATGGTGCACATTTTTTTTTTTTAGAAGGTTGGACCCTCAGATTGGTCATAATATTTTTGCACAACTATTGCTCCTATTTTTCCAGACACAGTGATAGGAGATCACTCATGCAGTGTGTGCTCAAATATGGCTCCAGCAAAAAATACACTTGGTAATTGCAGCTGTACTTTATAAGGCTATGATGAAAAAGACATAAAATGTAACTGTGAAAAATTGTGTTCACAAACCTGAGAAAATTTAGCTGTGAATATCCGCTCTGTGAATCATAGTGACGGATTGTGACATAAACTACAACGCTGGAAGTCAGAAACATCCTTGGATATGAAAAAGATAATAAATAAAAACACCACATAAACACACACAGAGACACAGATACAACTTGGGATAAAATATCTCAAGAATAAGGAGTAGACCATCATTGATTTGATTCCATTTGCTTTTTACTGTCAACTTAAAATATTTGTTTAGCTGGCCTGATTTTTTTCTACATTGATTTTTAAGAGTGAGATTTATTATTTGGAGTATAATAGTATCCATGCCAACATTCAGCTTCCCTGGTACACAGAAGGCCACTTTACTTGGAAATAAGGCCTTTGCAGATGCAATTTATTGATATGATGTCATTCTGGACTAAGGTGGACTTTGGATTTAGCAACCTGGTGTCCTTATCAGAAGGCCATTGCATTAGGTAGCTTTCCATTCTTGTGACCACGTGCCTGATGTAGCCAGTGACAAGAAAGAAAGTGTTGCTCTCATTCACAGTTCCCAAGGATCCAGTCCATGGTTGATGGGCCCTAAGAGAAAGGTCATGACAGAAGTGCTTTGCAGCAAAACACTGTTCATCTCATGCCTTTCAGGAAGTAGAGGGACAGTAGGGGAGCCAGCCTGGCCGGGCAGCGCTGGGGACAGCTGTGCCACTTCCTAGTCTTAACAACAAAATAAAAGGACATAACTCTGTGTTGGTTAATTTTTTACTCATTGTTGGGACAAAATACATGGCATCCAAAATGAAGGAAGGAAAGGTTTATTTAGCTCACAGTTACTGGAGCTTCCAGTTCATACTCAGCTGGCTCTGTGGCAGAGTGAGATGTGGTAAAGTGGAAACTTTGGGGGTGGTGGCAAAAAGTGGAGAGACAAAGGAGTGGCAGCAGCTCAGCAGCTAGCCAGCCTCTCGCCCTTCCTTACACTGTAATGCAAATTACCTACCCCAAGGCAGGTGCAGCACCTACACCCACAATAATCACAAACTCCAGAAGCCATCCCATGACTTCATGAAGGCTTGGGATGACAACTGTACATAAGCCATCGTAATCTCCCAGCTAATTTTATCTATCTGGAAAGGTGGGATAGACTATCTCAGTTATTCTAAGATTGCTGGCTAATTTCAATACTGATTAATTCAGATTCATTAAATGGCTACTTCTTCCATCCCTACTACTTACACAAAGGATAGTGACAGCCACTCAATGAAAGCTTTTGTTCTAACACGTCATTCTGCCTTTCCTGGGGGTAGGGAGTCTGTGAGGACCTCAGGGACGTTCAGAATCGTATGTGCCTGGGTTCTTCCTCCTGCCGCCCACATGCCTAATGCTAAGGGGTGAAACTTGAATGGAGTTGGCTAAGGTTTTCTTTATAGTTTTCTCCACATCCCTGGGTGCCATTCACACCTCCTTCTGCTCACATCCTGTTCACAGCAACATACTCACTCCACGTACTTAGCATGTGCTGTTCCATCTTCCCGGTTGTCCTACCCAGCACTTTCTGTGAGCCAATCGGCTTCTTTGAATTGAGTCTCCAAGCAGCACCTGCTGTGAACGCTTCCTTCATTTTCTAACATAATCCCTCTCTGTCTCCTCGAGAGTCCCTCATTTTCCCTCACTCCATGTGTCACAGAGTTATAGACATTCACAGAGACATGCTTAGTCTCCCTACCCCTGTACAGTGAGCTCCAAAAATTACAGTAGTTTCTTTTCTTTTTTCTATTTTGTGTGTGTGTGTGTGTGTGTGTGTGTGCGCAGTGTCTCACTATGCAGCTGTGACTCATAGTGATCCTATTTTCTGCCTCCCAAGTGCTGGGATTACAGGTGTACGTCACCACACCCACACTCGATTGCCAGCTCAGCATGCCTGAGAGTGGGGCTGGCACAGCAGGTAGGGCCAGGAATCGAACCCTGGCCCCTGGGTGAGCTATGCTGCTGGCCCCAAGGTATAATATTTTCCATTGCTGCTGCTAACTAGTTCTTCCAAGGTTAGAACAATACTCAGCACATGAAATGCCCTCAACAGTGGTCTCTGAAGAGATGAGTAAGAAGGATTCTAAAATCCACTTGATGATTACAAAGAAAATAAGACTCCCTGGGAATAACAAGTACTTTGCATTGAGGTGGATGTGACTGAACGTTGTTGGTTCCCCTGAGAAAATAAATACTGTTCTAATATGTCTTTGAAAAGCAATCTCCTACCTTGGGGTGTTAGAAAGTGAAAATGGTGAGCCTTCTGAAAAGTATGGTAATAGACTGTTCCAGAAAAGGAATACACAGGCATAATGTCTCTCATCACATAAATTTTGGTAGCTGGTTGCTTTAGCTATAGATGTATTAAGATTACAATGTTGGGTAAACAGTTAGATATGAAATGAAACTGCATGCTACTCTTAAGGCTCCTTTATTGATCTTCACTACATTTTTGTTATGTATAAAACACTTTACAAGACACAGGGTCCTAGTGAACAAACAAATAGCTCTGGAACATGGGGAGCTTTGCCAGCTGCAGGGAAGGTGGGTGCTCTAGCAGCAGAAGGTTATGCGGTAGGTGAAGAGGAGACTGAGGTAGCCTGAAGTGCAGGTGGAACACTGTCCATCAGAGGAGGGTCAGGACTAGGCTCGCAGATCATGTGAGGGCCAAAGATTGTCTCAGAAGTAAGCCATATGAATCCTGGGGGAGAGGGTCAAGCCAGACAGAAGGGGCATGGAAGCCAGTGACTGAGCTTGAGGGTGTGTTTGATGTATGCTAGGTCCTACATTGAAAGGAGATGTCTAAGTAGAGCAAGAAAAGAGCAAAGCAGTGGAAGAGAGGACAGGATGGCAAGTGCGAAAGAGACGCGTGTGGTAGAGGCACAGGACCACGCATGGTCTGTCATTTTTCCCTGGAGTGCAGTCCAGCCCTCAGGGAAGCTATGGGCAGGTCATGATCTGGTACCTATGTTAAGGAGCTCCTTCTGTGTACAGTGCTGATAGCACAGCATAGAAGAAAAAAGGCAAAAGAGTGGAGAGGGTGATTAAGAGTATAACACAAAGTTAGGCATGGTGGTACACATCTGTAAGCACAGCACTCTGGGAAGCAGAGGCAGGAGGATCACAGGATTGAGGAGAGAGAGAGAGACAAGGACAGAGAGAGGAGAGAAGAGAGAGAGAGGAAACAATTGAGATACCTGTTTTTGTCGTTTGGAGACAGGGTTTCACTATGCAGTTCAGGCTGGCCTTGAGCTCACTTTTGTAGCCCAGGCTGATCTGGAACTCATATGATCCTCCTGCCTCAGCCTCCCAAGTGCTCGGATTATAACTGTGTTCCACCATGCCTGGCTAATTGAAATATCCTGAACAGACAAACAGCATTTGCTCATGGCATGGGTTGGACATGGGGCTCACAAACCTATATTTAGCTTTTGCCATTGCAAGGACATTTGTCCATTATTGAAATATAGGAGAAACTAGTTTATTTCTACTGCTTTGCTTGGCTGACCATTAAAGTTGGCAGGGGGCATATAGGAGTTGTTGCTGACATTTGGAAAGGAACCAAAGGGACCTTCTAGTGGCTGCTGCACAGTGATGCATGTAAGCCAGGATTCTGGGGAGATGTCTGGCACAGTTATTTTTTTTTTTTTAATCAATGGATGCATGATATTCATGACTGAAATATTCTTGTTAGTTAGATAAAGGTAAGGGCCAAACGTACAGCTCAAAACATGTGAGGTCCGAAACAAACCATCAAAGGACATGAAGCAATAGTGACAAGGAGATAAGAGCGTGAAGAAAGAGCATTCTTGGAAGGTAAAGGAAGTGTGACTTTAAGGATGAGGTAATTGTTCATGTCAAAAGTCCTAGAAGGTAGAGACTTAGAATTAAATCTTTGCCATAATCACGAGATCATAGGACTTTGAGACTCACTAGAAAAGATGTTTTGACAGATCCTTTAGGAGAAGATCCTAAGAGAAATCCTAAGGGGGATTAAGAAGTGCAAGAATAGGCAGAAGACTGAACATGGAAGATCTGTTCATAGGTATTTTGATTGAAGAGGATAAGGGTACAGAAAAGGGTGATCTGGTGGCTTCGGTTACGTTTTGCCCTAGGGCACTACAGAGTACCACTGAATGTTTGTGTTCTTGGGAGAAAAAAGTCAATGACAAAAGAGGAACAACTGCTGAAATGACAACGCAGAGGAGGAGAGAGCAACAGGAGACAACAGAGTCAGAACTTGTGCATGATGGGACCAGCACAGCTGCGGGACAGCAGGTCAGGAGCAGAGTGGACCATGAGGGGCGGGGTTAGGAAAAGGGTGGACAGCCAGGGACGTCTTATTTTACCATTCTTCATGTTCACTGTCTTTTTGTTTGTTTGTATTTTAGGGAAGGGTCTACAGGGTGTTCAGGGTCTCACGACTAGATTGGACTCGTAATGATCCACCTGCTTACAGCCTCCCAAGAGCAGAGATTACAGGTGCACGCCACCACCCCCAGTCTCAATTGCCATCTCAGCATACCCCAACGTTCACTGTTTTTGACACTGCCTCACTCAGCCTGGTAATAGACATGCATGTGATCTGACTAGGATCAGTAATTGATGACCTGTGTGGTGATAGTAGCTGATGGTTTTATTGAATGCATACTTCATATTCAATACCAATCTGTTTTTTATGAATTATCTCATTTAACTTACAAGCAGTTTCGTTTTCATGAGAACTTCTGGGACCAAAAGAGACCAAACATTCTGCTCAAGGCTTTAGAATAAGTCGGGGCTCAGTAGAAGCCAGGTGGACGCATAAGTAGTGTCACAGAACAAGCCCTCACCACTTGTGCTGTGAGCACCAGCAGCTTCTATGTTTGGATCTTGACCACCAAAAACTAAGACTACTTCGCTTTACAGATGAGACAAATGCACAGAATATCTAGATTAGTATAAAGAGAAATAATTTCATAATGCCTCTTTTTATTAATATATGTTTGCAGAACCTAATGAGTACATTCACCACAGGGAATTGGTACATGTGAACAACACATCTGAATTTTTTTTTTTTTGTCTTTTTGAGACAGGGTCTCGCTATGCAGTTCAGGCTGGCCTTGAGCTCACTTGTGTAACCCAAGCTGGTCTCGAACTCGCACCAATCCTCCTGCCTCAGCCTCCCGAGTGCTGGGATTACAGGTGTGAGCCACCATGCCTGGCTCCACATCTGAATTTTTTATCTGCCTTTGTCTGATATCCTTAGAGTACTTTTCACTTGGGGTAAAATTAAAAATAAAATGCACTCCAATAGCATCATTCTTTGAGGCTGAACGAATACAAATCATTAATGTTTTTGAGCACACAGTGCAGCAGAATCAGTGTCATCATTCCTCAAAAGAGAAAGTGGCACGGTGAAACCTCGTCAGGATCTTCCAGGCAGACGACCTCCGCTCTCCCCCTACCAATGAAGCCACAAGCAAGAAGAACAATTCCAGGGGACCTCTCTGGTATCATCCAGCCAGGCAGCTGCAGAGTCAGGATGTGGGTCTTACCAAAGTTCACAACTTATTTTGTGGAATACAACAAATCACAACACTAGACTCTGTACCTACTTGTAGTTTTGCTTCCCGGCTTTCTTTCATTTGCCTGCGGTCAACCTGGGTCTGAATTTATTACATTGGTAATTCCAGAAGTGAGTACTTCATGCGAATGCACATGTGCCTAAGTGGCCGCACCTGACACTACTCTGTCCCCCCTGCCTTTGTCCGGAGTGTCCGTGCTGGCCACGCTACCTAGCAGCGGAGCTGTGCCACGTCACCTTTGCCTAACTTAACCATGGACCCAAAGCCCAAGAGCAGTGATGCTGGCTGCTTTGCTACAGTCTGCTGTTACAGCCATCCTGCTGTAGTATTAGTTATACTCTTTCACTGTGTCTAATTTAGAAACTGACATGTATCATAGGTACAAGGAGTGATGACATTATATAGTCAGTGTTTAAATATTTAAAAATCATTATGATGGCAAAGGGCACATCGCCAGCGCTGTCACTTACCATCCTCACCTCGGCCTGTAGGCACTGTCCTAAATACTGAAGAAAAAAAAGAAAGCAGCAGCAGTGATGGGATGAGTGCATTCAAAGTGAGGAAGAGGATTTTAAGGAAGAATAACAATGTATATGTTACTGTAACAGTTCTTTAAAAACTCACCCTATTTGTTATTTGCATACATATAGCAACAGCAGAATATACAGACGCTTCGGCAAGATCTTTCTTTCAGATTTCCACTAGAGGTGGAAATACACAGCACCTAAGGGCAAGAGGAGTGAGCATGTCTCTCTCTATTGTAGCTAAACAATCTAGAGTGAATGTATTATACATTTGGAAGGCTTAGTGAGTTGATCTTTATTATTGTATAGTGTCTTAGTTACTCTTGTTGCTGGGACAAATACCCGACACTCAAAATGAAGGAAGGAAAGGTTTGTTTAGCTCACAGTTACTGGAAGTTTCGGTCCATATTTAGCTGGCCCAAGGCTGAGTGGAATAGGGCAGAGAGCATCCAGTTCATGGCAGTGAAACAGAAACAAAGTGGTGAAAGAGGTAACTGATCAACTAGGGCAGCAAAGAGCAACAGGGTGAGTCTGCCTCTCTGTCTCTCTTATATTACATTCAGGCTAGCCAGCTCAGGCCACACCCATAATCCCAGCAGCACAAAGATCCATAATCCCATCAGTACTAAAACACATAATCCTAGTGGATCATGAGTCAGTCTCAAACTCTAGAAGTCCCTCCCTCATGATTGCATGAGGCTCTGGTGGGGACAACTAGACACAAACCATAACAGACAGGCAGTCTGTTTCCAATTTTGCAATTATAAATAGTTTTGTACAGATGTCTTTGTTTTCTTGAATTTTTTCCTATAAATTTATAAGAAATGGATTTGCTTGAGTTAAAGAGTTTTCTGATCTGTTCTCACCCTCAGAAAAGCAGGACACACAGCCTACCCAGGAGTGACCATGAAGTGTCCATCCTTGCTCAGCTTTCCTGGCCATGTGCAATGGAATTTACTTCATTATCAACTTTCCAGGTGACACAGGGTCCTTCATTTCAGTTCTGTATCCGTATGTCCTTGGGAACTAGCGAAGTCAAATGTCTTCTCTCATCTTGAGGCTATTTCAAATCTTGGTGATTTTGTGCAAACAACTGCATCTTTTTTTTTTTCCTCCTGCAATTTGGGTGGGTTTTTTGGATGTTGGAGTCTTTTTAGTTCATGATGGGTTCGCTGGGAGGTTACGCGGTATAAGTAGCTGCATCAGGAAACATCTGCAGTGGGGCTGGGTCTGATAGCAGAGGTAGGTGGGGCGTTCTGTGCTGTTTTTCTTTGGATGGTTCTATGTGAGCAGGAAAGGGAAATTATTGGACTCACAAAGTCTAGGCCAGATTCAGGTTTTGATGCGAATTCTGTAAGAATGGTGACTACAGCATCTCTCCGGCCAGAGGTTTCCTTACAGACAGAAGGGAGCAGGCCTCAGGAGCAGAGATCTTGGCTCCTTGTGAAAGGGTGCTTGCAAGGGCTCAAGGCTAAGCACTGCCCCATGCGCTGCTGCTCCCTAATCCCCTCGCTCTGCTGCAGGGACCCTCCTCCGGGAATCCTGGCTTAATTTTGCAAGGATCACACCTGCATCACTACCACCCTCCTACTCCCCACTGACCATACAGATCCGAAGAAGACCTCAGCTGCTTCTTGACATAATAGCCAGGTAGATTCTTCTGCCTAAGAAAAGAGAGGAAACTAAAAAGAGAACACATGAATAAATTGCTTGAACAAATAGATTGATTTTCTCCTTTCCTTCTTCCTCTTTATTATTAAATTCTGATTTCAGCAATCTGTTCATATTTCTTTTTTCTCTTGGGTATTTTAATTAGATAGTAGAATTTAAAAATAGGGTTTCCCGTATATTAAGAAAGTTGCAGTGGCTTTTAATTTATGTGGGGCAGCTGGTAGATTTCTGTTTTGAGAGGATTTTTTTTCCTTTTAATTCTGTCATCTGAACTTTGCTTTGATAATGCTTCAAATTAGCCACTATTCATTCTTTAATGAACAAGAGTTCATGTAAATTTCAGCTATGAATAGGCAATCAGAATCTCTTTGGGCATAATGGCTTATTTACCAGGCTCCTATTTCAATTTTGAACTCTCTGCCTCTGTAAGCACCTCCTATGTAATTTTGCAGCCATCTAATTGCCTATGTATGTATTTACTGTATAGATGGTGCCTTCATGCCTGTGCGTGCTCCAGATTGCCTTATCAAGGTGGTGGCGAGGGCTCACTGCGCATGAGGTGGAGTGGGACAGTTCAGTAAAGATTGGTTCTGCAGAGGTTGGACGGCAGAGAGGGTGCCATCTTGGGGCAGCCACCCGCGAAGGCTTTGGGGCAGGGTGGCATTCTGCCTCGGCAGTTTGGTGGGGTCTGGACATTTGCCACCTCAAGTATGCCACTATTTTCCCCCATTGAGTTTGAAGCTCTCCTTTAAGGACAATGTTTCGATATGAGCGAGGTGCTTACCTGGGTCATTTCCCATCATCTGTTGTGTTTTACACCCACCATATTACGAGGGTCACCACGACCCAGGAAGTGCCAGTTTTGAGTTTAAAAGGCTGGATAGTAGAGACCACAAGCCAGCCATGGGGGAGAAAGGAAACATGGGCCATTTTCTGACTTCGCTCATCTTCCCCTCCATCCACCCTGCATCCTGTATGAAAGTTTCGTTCTTCTCAGCCATGGGTACAGCACACAACACCTATGTCCGTGGGGGTCTGCTGCATGTACATGGTGCATGTACTTGCGTTCATTTCCCCTCCCCAGCCTCCTGTCCATCTCTTGGTTTCCTCATCTGAGAAAGATCTACCTACTTGTTTCCTCTCATTTCTCCTTCACTTCGCTCTTGGCTTTATTTACTCTTTGGATTCCTTACTTAAGAGAAATCACACAGTGTGTAACTTTGTATGCAAAGTGAATGCCATCCCGATCAAAACACCAACAACCCTAAAACTGGCATGGGACTTTGTTTCCCCTGGACTGGAGTCTCATCAGGAAGGAGGTGCCACCTACAGTCTCCCAGTCCTGGCACCCAGCACTAAACATGAGTGACCCAGGCTCCCACTGGCCTCTCTGGGGTCCTAGCAAGTCACTGCCCTCTAATGACCGTGTCTGTCTCCTTTGGGGAATAAAGAAGGTTTAGCAAAAATGGTATCTGTTAGAGACCTTAAAGCTGAAGTATTGCACGCCCTCTTGCTTCAGTCTAACCTGAAATCATCTGTTTACAGACCCAATTACCCCACGTACGTACCTTGATGTGATCGTACGTAATGTATATGACTTGGCAGCTCTGACTTGGAAACCCCTCATTATTTCCCCAGTTTACACTGGCGTCCTGCGCAATAATTGTGTCTGAGCGCATCCACCTGGAACTGGGCTCCATGAAGCCCTGCTGGCCACCCGCGGTGCTCCCTGTGCAGGAGGCGGGATCATCCCCAGGGCAGCATGCGGGCAGACAGGCGCAGCAGGTGCAGCCCCAGGGTGCTCCCAAGGCTCAGCTCACAGGCTCTGCACCCTGGACCCGTCATGCAGCTTCCTGTGTGACTCAGCGTGCAAAGGCCTCTCAGCATCTTGTGCTAACTCGCATCTTTATGGTACGATGCACGAGGAAGGGGCGCGGCCACAGCACAACCTCATGCCGTTCCTATCGCCTTCCCTCGCTCTTGGTCTCCTCCCTGCACAGCTGGGGCTCCTTCCCTCGTATCCCCTGTTTGCTATGATCTTATATTTTTCTATCACTTACTTACCCTTTGTGTTGCTCCTTTGAGAAAGACCACTTGGTATGGAAGTTTGCACGGCCTCTGATTTATTTCACCAGATATTCAGGAAAGTGGGTGTGCCCAAAGGCTGTATTGAATGGGATTAAAAGCAAGGCAGCCAGAGAAACTCACTCTACATCTCTGTACATTTGCTGCCAAATATTGAAGCGGCCGGGCTGGCTTCCGTGTCCCCAGTGCTGCTCTCTTCTTCCTACACGAAGAAAGCACTCCCCGGGATTTGCAGACTGGAGGTGACTCAAGCACCACGGAGAGCAGGGGGCTCCTCTTTCTTCCCGGACAGAGGCCCCATCGCTGCAGCTGTCCCCACCCAAGGGCAGCCCTAGCGCGTGCACAGGCAGAAAAGAGCTGCTCTCTGAGGATGTCCATGCAAGGGCATTGTTCTGCTGACCTGGGCCTTCTTCTCTTGGTATCTCCAGCTGTGCTGCACCTGTCCCTTCCAGCCACTGCCACGCGGGTCATCCAAGACTGTGGGCTCCACACACTCTTCGGTGCATCACGTGTGGCCTGCCTCACAGAAGCCTCCTGCATGACTTTCTTCACGAGGGGAAGGGTAGTGCTCTCTCCCCTGCAAAGTGGAAGGATGACTGCTTTTTTTTTTTTTTTTTCTTTAAACTTTTATTTATTTATTTGGCACAGGGTCTTGCTATGCAGGTTGGACATGTAGTGATTCTCCTGTCTCAGCCTACCCAGTGCTGGGACTACAGATGAGCTCCACCACCATGCCCGGTTTCAGTGGTCAGCATGGTGCACCTGAGACTCTGGGACTGGCATGGGATGCGGTACCAGGAATAGGACATGGGTCCTTGCACTTGCCAGGCAGGCACCGAGACCACTGCACTATCTCCCCAGCCCAAGGAAGACTGTTTTAATCCTCTCCTGGAGACTGATCCCAGGGCCCTTGCACAGAGATGCATTCCCCAGTCCTTTTTATTTATTTGAGACAGGTTGTTGTTAAGTTGCCTACATGAGGCTCCAAGTGATCTTCCTGCCTTGGCCTCCCTGAGCACTGGGATTAAGGGATGGACCACCACCCCTGGCTTGGAGAGATAAACTGCGGTGCTGACTCCCTGGGTAGCCTGTGCAGTCCGCATCCATTCTGGCTAACAGCCCCCATCATCTCATGCACTCCATGGTAAATACAGCAGCTTGGCCTGGGAGATAGCTCAGAGGCTCCATCACCTGCCTGGCAAGGACATAAGGATTTACACAGTGAAAAAAATTTTAAACAGAGTAAAAAATTTATTTTATTTTAGTTTTTATTATGCCTTTTTATTTTTATTTCTTCTTTTGAGTTCTTACACTAGGGAGACTACATGTTATTTATACATATGGGTCTGGTTTATTTCACTTATGAGTATATGTTCAAGATACAGCCACTTATATGAAGTCTTCTAGTTTATCATTCTGTATAGCTGAGTAATATTCCATTATATAAAAATACCACATCGTTTTCAACGATTCTTCAGATGATGGGCATTTTGGTTGTTTCTAAGATTTGGCTGTCACAAATTGCACTACCGAGTTTGATTCCTGACAGAGGTTCTCAACTTTTCTAATGCCGTGACCCTGCAATACAGTTCCTCATGTTGCAGTGACCCTAAACCAAAAAATAATTTTGGTGGCTACTTCAAAACTGTAATTTTGCTACAGTTATGATTCAGAATGTAAATACCTGATATGCATTATGTATTTTCCGATGGCTTTAGGCGACCCCTGTGTTTTAGTTGTTCGACCCCCGCCGAGGTCATGACCCACAGGCTGAGAACCGCTGTGATAGAAAAAACAAAACAAAACAAAAAAAAACACTGGCTTGTGAGTCAGTGGAATGTGCTTCAGACTGTTGGTTGTGTGGGGCAGGACCCTATGCACAGTGCCTCACAGGCTGTAGGTGACCTGGACCCCCTCTCCCAGCCAGACCTCACTCCGAGCCACTACCCAACCTGCTAGGATGGCTTTGGCCTTGAGTTCTTCATCTGCTCTTCTATTGCCTCAGAACACATTTTCTGTCTTTTCAACACAGCCACGGCCTTATGGTGCCCCAGCACACTGCGGCCCTCCTGGCCACCATCCCAGCTAGCTCTGCGGTGCTTTTACCTTGTCTGGAGGCACAACGATAAGAGGACAGCTCCTGAGGTTCCCATGTACTCGCAGCTGCCTTCTCAGGACCTGCAGCCTCTCCCACATGCCTCTGTGTGCAGCCCTCTTGCTTACCAGCACCAGTTGCCCATGTGCCATGCAAGGTGTGCTGGGAGCTGGGTGTGGCTGTCCGCTGTCTCTGCCATGGCCTCTGAGCAGTGGGTCCCCAAGGGCCAGTCAGCTGTCCTGATGCAAGGTCTCTCCTGCCTCTGAGCACCGACTGGAGCCCAGCTGGCACTGTTGAGAGGGGAAGGATGAAGGCTATGATCGAGATGGACCTGACCCCCTGCCAGGGGGCGGAAGGACCCAGGCGGGCTAAATCCTGGAAGGCTCCCAGGGGCCTCCCTCCCACTACTAAATCAGTTGTTGGGTAAATAGGTGGCCTGAGTGCATCTGGAAAAAAATTGCACATCCCACCATGTGGTGCTGATGGAAGGGCGGGTGCAGGCCAGTGACCGATGCGCAGGTGGTGTCTCCATTGCCCTGACGAGCTTAATCAGGAAAGGTCATTAATATGCCAACAGCACAGCCACAACTCCTGGGATGCTGCTGCCTAGAGCCTCATGAATAACTCATGTGGCACCTGGAGGCATGAAGTTTTCATGGCAGGGTGACATGGTAGTGGGGTGGGGCCTCAATCTGGAGAAAGAAGCTGGGGGGAGCCAGTGGTCCTATCCGTGTAGGGGTGACGGCACAAGGTCCTCGGCTCTGCGCAGACACAAAGGCAAACAATGGCACTTGGCTGGTTGACAGGTCCTGGGTACCCACTGCCAAGGCTGCCAGCCCTGACGATGAGCTCATACATTATCCTGAGACAAGTGTGGTTCTTGGCCTGCTGTCGCCACAGAGGAGGGCCCAGTGCCTAACGTGGCCATGGAGGAGAGGCTGGGGCCTGCTGCTTTCCAGGCCAGCATTCTCTGCTTTTTAACCTTATTCATTTATGTTATCTATCTATCTATCTATCTATCTATCTATCTATCTATCTATCTATCTATCTATCTATCTATTTATCTCTCTGTTATCTATCTATTATCTGTTTGTCATCTGCCTACCTACTTCTCTACCCATTGGTACATTTTTTACAGCACTGGGAATTGCACTATATTCCCAATGCATTTATTTATTTATTTATTTAGTTAGTTAGTTAGTTAGTTAGTTGGACGAGGTCTCACTATGCAATTCAGACTCATTGTGATACTCTTGTCTCAGCCTCCTTAGTGCTGGGATTATAGATGTGCACCGTCACCCGAGTTCTGGGGTCGGCACGGTGTACTCAGAATTCTGGGATCAGCACGACATACCGTACCAGGGATCAAACTTGGGACCTTGCACTTGCCAGACAGGTGCTTGTGCCACTGAGCTATCTCCCTGGCCCTAATGTTTTATTTTGAGACACCGTTGTGCCAATTTTCCCCAGCCTGGGTTTAAACTTACGATCCTCGGCCTCAGCCTCCCAGGGTGTAAGACGATGGACGCGCCTCCCTGTGCCCACCTCCTCTGCCTCTGTGCCCTGCTCATTGCTCTGCCCTTCTAGATAGTTTTCTGTAGACGAAGCAGCACAACCCCACCTCAGACACTGGGAGAACTGAAGGCTGGGCCTTGGAATCCCAGGGCTCTGCCTCTCTTGGAGGTCTCTCCTCCCTTGTCCTCTGGGATACATACAGTGAGCTCTTCTCCTTCTCCACCCACATGGAGAGCTATCCTTCCTTAGAATTTTCTTCCAGATTGTTTTTGAGCAGTCAAGTATGAATATGATTCAGATGACTTGTAACTAGTTGTGAAGCTGTGTACCCACCAAACCAGAACTGTGTGAGGCTGGGGCAGGAGGATTAAAAGTTCGAGTCCAGCCAAGGAAACATGGTGATTTACCAAGACTTTCTCTCCATATTCAAAAGAATCATGGAATGAAGCTCAGCGGAGCTGCCCTATCCTCAGTACCACAATTGATTAATTAATTAAAAATCAAAGCAAGGGATCTGAAAAAGCCCCACCTTTGCCCCACCTGAAGTTGGAGTCCATATAGCACAATAGTGAGCACGGTTAGTTAGTTAATGTACTCTTTAATGTATTTTTTTATTTTTGGTCTTTTTGAAACGGGGTCTCACTATGCAGTTCAGGCTGGCCTTGCTCTCACTTTTGTAGCCCAGGCTGGTCTCAAACTCACACCGATCCTCCTGCCTCAGCCTCCCAAGTGCTGGGATTATAGGCGTGCACCACCACGCCCAGCTCTCTTTAATGTATCTTTAGCTGCGGATCCACATCTCTGTGAGTCTAATGTCCTGTACAAGGATGACAGTTCCCCATGCCTGTAATGACTCATTTTTCTTCTTCTCGCTTTAATGTGACTGGGTGCGTTTTGATACTCTGAGAGCTTTGCTTCCCTCATTTCTCCATTTCCAGTGTTACGAATGCAAACCCCTTGGTCAACACAGAATGAACTTTCATTTCCCAGGGAGCGGCTGCTCAAAAAATTAGAGTCCTGCCTCCTCCACCCTCAATGACCTTTTCTCGATTTAGGTCAGAGAAACATACTAAAGTTCTTCCTCACACTGCCTTGAACTTCAGCAGAAATTATGGCCGTCATCCAGAGCGATCCTTCACCCTTTCTTCCTAGCCCTCCAGATGAATCCTCTACTTTCCTGACAGCTGTTGTTATACATTTAAAACTAGTTTCTTTTTGCTTGGTACTATGGATCATACCCAGGACCTCTGCACTGAGCTACACCCTCAGCCCTTTCTATTTTTTTTTTATTTTGGCACAGGGTCTCATTAAGTCAGTAAGTGGTCCAGACAGGGCACGAACTTGCCCATCCTCTGACTGCAGCCTCCCAGAGTGCTGAGGTGACAGGCATGCACTGTCGCATCCAGCTGGAATCCAATCCTATGATTCTCCTATTTGAGCTCATGCACAGACTCTCATTGTTTTGAAAACAAACTGAGATCCTTGGTGACCATGCTTAACCACTGCTTCTCTGTGCTTTGTGTCTGCAGATGTCCCTCTGGCCTCAGGGACCTGCTCCCTCAGGCCTCAGCATGCCCTCCTCCTAGCCTGTCCTACCTGCACAGCTGGAGCATCAGGACAGATGCGAAGCACCAGATGTTCAGACGTGGTTCTGGCACTGCTTTCTGATTCTTCTTCCAAGGTGTGACCACAGAATCTGCTCGGTCCTCTTTGGAATTTGGTACCTAAGCCTGTGTCCACCCAGCTGGCAGTATTGGCCTAGAATTAGGTGCCACATAGAACCACTGTCCTTTCCAAACATTTCATTTATCTCCTTCTTTTATGGATGATACAAGCAAAATGAGGTTGGTAGCCATATAAATCATGAAGTACTGTCACACAGCAAAGACTAAATTTCACTCCACAGTGAAACCTAGGAGTCTTCTATCAATCCTTGGTCTTTCCTTGATACATCGTCCATACTCCGTGCCCTGCCTTCCTCCAGTGGTAACCTGAATTCCTGCCCCTGTCGCCATTATTTTAAGGAATTTTTCATATCCACACAGGTCTTCTCCTACACCCCAGAAGGATATGTCTGAGTTACTGGGCTCATTGCTGAAACTAAACACTTGATCCCCAAAGATAAAGGGGGAGAGGCTTCTCGACCTCTCTGTCCACAGAGATTTCAGTCTAGCCTGCTGGGCCTAGGCAGGGAGGTATACGAGAAGGCCTTGGAGAGGAGAAATAGCTCATGGCAGGCAGACAAAGGCAAAAGCAACATACATGAGACACAGTGCTTTCTGTCCCTTATATTTATGTAGCCTATGGTGCTAGGGTAGATAGAGCATTCGCACTCTTAATCCTAGCCAGGATGACGCCAACCAATCATGGATTGATTTACAAATCACAGCCCCATAACCCCCATCACACCCTCTAGATTCAGACACCTCTGAAAATGGTCTACGATACCTGAGGTTTTAGGGAAACATCCAGACCCAAGCCATGATGGGCATAGAGAACCCAAGTGCTCTATTTTAAGATTCTATTCAATCAAACTTCCTAAGAGGGTTGTTTTTAGTGTTGCTAGCAATCAGTTTGCTAGACTTACATATACATCACATTCTGCCTGCAAGTATAAATATGTTTCTACCAAGTACTTCCGGTAGTTCTATCCATTTCCTTAAAAATACATTTGAGGATTTTTTTGTAATATGTCTAAGTTATAGATTATTGCATCTTCTTAGTTAATCAAATATTTCCTTATGATGTAGGCACTTGTTGCTTGCTAGACAATATTGCTTGTGGCCATGCTTACCTCATTTGATCCTGGTAAAGTTTTCTTTCGCCTATATTCATTTTATGTAACATTTTCATTTATTTTGTTGCCAATTTTCCATGGTCGTTTGCTGTATAAGTGGCGTACAATAACATCACTTTTTGTAATTTGAAATCTATTTGAAGAATGTGAGTATTTTTGTTGAAGCTGGCCTTGGAGTCGACATGTAGTCCAGGCTGGCCTTAAATACAAGGCAAATGCTCTTGCCTCAGCCTCCCAGCTCCTGAGAGCATGCACCACCGCAGCCGGCAGTATTTGAGTATGCTAACCACATAATTTAGTGGACTTATGTTATTGCCTTTTTATAAATGGATTTAATTACCCGAGAGCAAATGGGGAGCAGTCTGATGTCCGTCTCTTCTCACATCTTTCATTGTGCTGCAAGAATAAACCTTACTGCAGACACATACACATGAAAACCAAAGCAAGAAAATGAGAAGATGCCCCAGCTTCTGGCCCTATTCTGGACATCTTTCCTTGCTTGCTGTCCTCTTGGCCATTCCTAGCCTCCCTCTGGGACCTCCTGCTTCTTTAGAGTGGTGTTGTCCCCCCAACCTAGGACCCCACACCCTGGTACCCAGGAGCTTGTGAGAGACTCCTCGTGCATCCATCCAACCAAGCTCAGTGGGGAAGAATCTTAGCTGAACCCAGACGCAAGCCATGATTGGCTCTGCAGTTGCAGTGCCGCACAGGAAACAATACTGCTGCACCTGGAAGCCAGTCTGAGCTCAGATGTACGAAGAATTTTAAACTAGGTGTGGTGGCAAAGTCCTAAAAATCCCAGTGCTCCAGGAGACTGAGGCAAAATGATCACAACTTCCAGCCTAGTTGGCATAGCATAGCAATGAAAACAGACCTACTTTTAAAACTTTATATTTTTAAAAAAGGGATACAGATGTAGCCTAGTGTCAAGGCACTGTGTTCAGCTTGCACGATAGTATAAAATAAATCGAATGTTAAGCTTTTAAAATGGTGATGCAGAACTTTTGGTGATGCCCAGAGGTCCTACACGTCCCCGTGGAGCTAGCTCGGACACCTTCTGTCATCCTTAGTCGGTCAGTTCTGCCTACAAATACTCAGCCACTTATGTCAGTGTCAGCTCATTGCTTTCTCCAAACACATTTGCATAATGAATGACTGAAAGTTTTACCGTGTTGCAGAGTGATTTCACCATGGGCCCTGGAGATCTCTTCTCAATCCCCTTTTTCTGCATTTTAGTGGTACAACTAGCCAGTGAAGCTGGAAGCCCTTTGTGGGCTTTGCATAACTCTCTTACACCCCTTCTGCACAGGCGTGTGCCAGGTTTCTGGATGCCAGTGACAGAGGGTGAGAATCACGTTTCTGTGAGCGCTGTGGGTCTAAGGAGATCCCAAAGGGTCAGAAGGAAAAACTCACAGGAAGCAACAGTAGTGCCAGGATGCATGCCTGGCCTGGCCCATCCTGCCCAGGTCTGCAGAGGCTGCCAGGCTCAGGTATGGAGTGGGCCCAGGTACACTGTCCATGATGGTCTCCAGCCTCTGCTGCAGCTGGCTCCCAGTACCCAGAGGAGGCTCGGCTGTGTGGAAGCCATGGCCTTGGGGTCCTCTTGATGGACACCATGATCCAAGAGGCACCTTTGCAGAGCTGCTGACTTCCTGAGGTGCCCAAATCAGGTTCACACACCTTCAGCCTTGGTCTCACTCTGATGGCAGCAGGAATAACAAAACACAAATAAATGGCAACAACATCTGCCGCTTGTCCTGTGTATTTAATTCACCAGTCTTTTGAAATGATTCTCCATCACCTGTATCAGCAGACATAGGAAAATGTGTGCGTGACTAGTAAGATGACTGCAACCCTTTGGCAAAGCACTCCGTTAATGATGTGCCCTTGTGAAAATGGAGTTGTTTTCCACTTTCAGTGAGCTGTGTTTTGGTGTAACTAATTTCCATATCTAGTTTGTTGCCAATGTTCTGTGCAACATCTAACTCCAAGCCATTCTGGGCAGCTGCAAATGCACAGATTCATTTCTCCCCAACCCTTGGTCTGAGCCAGAGGCCTGTGTTGATAGTTTTGCCACCCTGAGCTGAGACTCATTAATCAAGGTCGTGTGACAGAGACTTAGGCCGCTACTGTAGTAACTGCTTGTTTGGCTGAGGGTCTCTAAAACCCAGCCTCTTGTCTCCCTCGAAAATTTTGGCAGGTTCTTGGGTCATTTGGGAGCAGCTGGGCAGAGGCTATTCTTTGGCCCAGGCCCAAAACTTGCTGTACCGCAGCTTCAGTGTTACCTGCTCGTTACAGATGCCAACAACTGGGGACACAAACCTCAGACCATTTCAGTTTCCCTTCGCAGTATGTGGAACTGGCTCTATCAGGACTGCTGGCTCCCACCTGGCAGAGAATCAGGGTAACCATCTGACCTCAGCAGACCTGGAAAACACTTCTTGACCTGGAAGTAGAAGCAATAGAACTCCCACTGCTCCTAGACCCTATGCAGCAACCAGGTGGCCCAGAAGCCATGTGAGAACCTGAAGGCCAGCCACTTTATTTTTCTTTTGTCAGTGTGGAGATGATTTCCTAAGGCGCTGTGGAAGTTTGAGTTTGCCGTTGGCCTGCAGAGATCCTCCATCGCTCACCTCATTAGGTCTTTCAATGCTTAACTTCTCCAGCTATCAAGACTGGTGGTAAAGACCATGGAAAATGAATCCGCCCTAAAAGCTGTACATTAGGAGAGGCTGAGCCTCTCTTTCATAGTATCAACATTCACAAAGCTCTGCATTCTAGTTACCCATGAAATGAGTTTAATGTTATATTTTTACATCTGGCTTTGTATAGAAAGCAGACAATAGTTTCCTATAAGAAAGAGGGGACATAAAGAAGGACAATGTTACATAGTCAGGGTTGACAAGGGAGAGATATAATTCAGGGCACATAGTTTATAGGATTACTGTATAATATTCACTTAACAGTGAAATGCAAAATAATGCAGGGACCTGTTCATACACTACAGATCCAAAGGATCCAGCTGAGAGTCTGGATCCCACATGAGGTCTTTCACGAGTCCCACTGAAGACCAAGAGCCCGTGGCAATGTCCTCCTGAGTCCAGCTGGTAGCCTAGAGCCTACAACACTGTTTCATGTAGGTTGGTATTGAAGATCTGCACTGGGAAGGCCTAGAAAGTCTGTACCAGCGGGATGAAGGCATTGTGCCAGCGGCTGAGAGATCGGCACTGTAAGGTAAGGACCAGAACTCCCGCAAAGCGGAACCACAATGAAGCGCTGTTCTGTCAGAAAGAAGGGCAAACGAGTCCTTCGTAGGAAAATGGATCCCCTAGAAACCATCGTGTTAAGTGAAATAAATCAGACACAGAGCTTGCCCAGAGCATGGCTTCTCTTATGGGAGAAACCCACATCATAAATAAAGATTATAATAAAAGATAAATAATAGGAAATAGGCAGGTAAATCTTTCTCAGATATGAAGGGGAAGAAGGGATGGAGGGAGTCAGGAGAGTGGAGGGAGGAAAGGGAAAAGGAAAGAGAAAAGGAAATGCCATGTGTTAGGTTTGTGTACCAACTCCCAACAAAGAATGCAAACATGTGCCACAAACATAGACCAGCACAAGTTCAGAGAAAGAGAAAGATGGATAGGCTGTGGATTCACTTGAGGGATCTATGACAAAGAGAAAGCTGGGAGTTTGGGTGAAAAGGGAGAGAAACAGAGATCATGCATTAGTCAGCCTGGGCTTTGTAATAGAAGATTCTAGACTGGAGGCTCGACTAGCAGCCATCTGGCTGTCCTGGAGACTGGAAGCCCAAGCTCGGGGTGGTAACCACTGGTGCCTTCAAGGCCTCTGCTGGGGCTCCAAAGATGACCTTCTCCCTACAGGCAAACTTTGCAGCTGGCATTCTGCCCGACTCCCCTCTCTCCTCCTTTGTGCCTTCTTCCATGTGCACAGGCTATGCTGGATTCACATCGACCCTGGTAACCTCGTTTCACCTTAACTACATCTGCGAAGGCACGCTGCATCTCCACGTGCAGCTATAGCCAAGGCCTCAGAGGCTGAACTTCCAACATGAGTTTTAAAAGATGTGTTTCATTGTGTGTGTAGAAGAGGACTTGAGCGGTAGTGTTCATGTGTGATGTAGGCAGTGATGGCGAATAGCCAACAGATTGATTTTCTCAGCCCACAGTGAAGGCAGCCAGTTTTGGATGCCTAGGGCAGACGGCAGACGCACAGGTCATGCTGCAAATGCATAGGCTCCTTCACCTTTCTGTGTTGAAACTTTAATTTTGTCACCTGAAATTTATGATTTCTTGAGCTTCATCAGGGCCTCCTGCAAGTCTTAGGAACACAGTCTGCAGAGGTAGTCAAGTCACAAGGACATGCAGCCGTATTTGACCCACACTGAAGAGTCCTTTCAAGACTGACAAGCACATAAGGACAAGGAAGACCTGGTGACTCTGAGCCAGGAGGACCTCTTAGCACCCAGCAGCCTCTCCTGCTCACACCATGTGGGGTCACGATTCTCTCATTTATTGCACCCCTGGGCCTTAGTGCCTCCCTCTGCTTTCAGGAGCTCCCTAATTCTGCACAACCAACTCGTCTTACATTTCCAGCTTCCCCAACTTCAAACCTTGGCTCTACCCACACTTACTGTTTTTGCTCCAACCAGGGAAGAGGAAGAAAACACAGCCCACGGCAGGACCTCGCTCCTGTATCACAGCCCACGCTTTGATATATTTCTTCCTTACACATCCTGCAATGTTAGCCTCACTCCCTTCTCTACTTAGGGCTGAGTAAGCAGAGTCTCCTGGAGTGACCCAGAGAAGCAGCAGAGATGAGATTTTGTGTCTATGTGCTTGGGGACATGGATGGCCATGTGGCGGCCTCCTGCAGTGACCACTGCCCAGTACACTGATTTCAGAGTTTGATTAAGGAACCATGCTCCAAGTATCACACACTTCTACATTTTTCCATGAGATGATGAGCTTAAGGATGTGGTCACACAACTCTTTTTTTCATCCACTCTGTTCTTGTTCTCATTGCCAGTCTGCAGAGCACTCAACAAATACTTAGTCATTACGTGGACACTCTTCATGTTAAATGGTTTTCTTTTGGGCTGAAGAGGACCTTATCCTTATGATGATATGTTCTAAAAGTCAAGCATCTATTCAAAATCAAATATAAAAAGGGCTCTTATCTCTGCTCCCAGAAGTAGGAAGCCCAAATTCTAAAAGGTCACATCAGATGCCAGCTCCACACAACAGCCAATAGCATTGTTACCTTCTCTGCTACACCAGCAAAAGCCGTGCACAAAACCATCCAGGCTGATGGCAATAGTGAATACCGGCAGAATGTATTTATCAAATATTATCAGTGCCTTTTTGAGGAACTTAGGATGATTTCACTGGTCACTGATTGGTGCCTTTGCCAAATGTGACTTTGTTTAGCAGAGCTACTTCTTCTACTTCCACTTTGCACATTCACTTTTTCATTAAATTTTGTTGTTTAAACCACTCAGGGGCTGGGGAGATAGCTCTGTGGCACAAGTGCCTGCCTGGCAACTGCAAGGTCGTGAGTTTGAACCCCGGTCCCGCCAAAAATAATAATAATAATAATAATAATAATAATAATAATAATAATAATAATAATAAAATAAAATAAATAAACCACTCAGTATTCATGCAGAGTTAGGGGATATTATTCCATCTCAAGATGAAATCATAGTATAGATACAGCATATGATTTTTTCCTTATGGGCAGGCTCAAGGGTTGAAGCTAAAATCTATATGGTTAAGTCCAACATGAGACAGCGACAGCTTGTCCTTTGGAGTCAGAGGAGGGCAGATCGTGCTTCTCAGGAACTGAAGGTGCAGGTGAGAGGGCTCATGCCCAGCAAACTCCTCCTCTCTCTGTCCTCCACAGGACTGGCCTCAGCATTTGTATCCTTCACATTTCTCAAGCATTAAGGAAAGCCTGATGCTCACAGGATAAAACAGGCCTAATTGGGCCCCCATTTTCCAGCCACATGGTTCCTTGGCTCCAAGGCAGGAACATCATGGCGGAAGGGTTTGGGGGAGCAAAGCTGCTTAGTTCATGGAGGCCAGGGAGCAGAACAGGGGCACAGAGCTGGAGAGGAAGGGACCAGAGACTAGATACAAATCCCCGATGTTACACCTCTATGGCCCACCCAGATACAGCCAGAAGTGTGCCCTATCCATACCTTGGGCTAATCAAATTTATCCTCCCCAGTAACTGCAGCAGGACTATAAAGTAGTAACAAAACTGCATGCTCAAGGGAGTGTGATCATGGAGCACTTGAGCTCTCCTGTCCCAGGCATGGCTGATTTGGGACAGAGAGATCCCAGACTTCAGAGCCACTGACCCGGTTTAGAGCAAGTCCTCAGCCCTTAACTAGTGAGGACACCTGGATGTGTCCTGCCTTGCCCTCCACTCAGAGAAAATAGCATCTATCCCACTGTAAGTCTGACAAGGTCAGTATTGTGCAAGTTCCTTATGCATAAGGGGTCTCTGGTAAATAAGGTAGCTGCCATACTATTGCAACTTGTATCTAACACATGTCCCCCCAAGACACATGTGGTCATTAGTGGGAGGTTTTGAAGTTGGCTGGTTTGGGTGTATAAATGTGGATTGAGGGTGGAACACTGAGATTAAGAGTGCAAATAATGGAAGGGCGGCACTTGTACATTAGTAGAATGGGAGGCTCCAATCAAAGGGCTTGTATCCTGGATGTACTTCCAAGAGAGAGAGAGGGAAAGCAGGCTCCCTGTTGCTTGATGCTTGCTGCCTCCTGCCTGCTCTGCCATGGACGGCTGCTCTCCTGTAATGCCCTCTGTAATATCTGCTTGCCTGGGAGCCAGCTGACTGTGGGCAGAAACTTCTACACACTGCGAGCTTTTGTCCTGTAAATGTGGTTGTTGGATGTCTTGCACTAGCAGTGAGAAAAATAATTAAGACATACACTGCCCACTAAGTTTTGAAGGCAAGCAATATTATTGCCCTAAGGGTAACTTGCTGAGTTTGAAACGCTGATGACAAAGGCATTGAGATTTAAAAGCCAGAATCCATACTTCAGGAAGAAAGAACTTGACCCTTAGCCATTCATCATGCTTCCTACTCAAGTCTCAGACCCCCAAACCTGTGTCTCATTCTGTCTGGGTTACAGGAAGCAAGGTCAGTGGTCTCAAAATTCCTACCCAGAGTCACGTGGTGAGTTGGTGTCAGTTTCAAAATTGAACTTTCTTGGGCTGGTGAGATGGTTCAGTTGTCTAAAGTGCCTGCTTGGGCAAGCTTAGGCAACTGAAGGGATCGTGGTTCGATCCCCTAGCACTGCGTGCTGCACCAGCCCCACCCCAAGGGTGGGCTGAGCTGGCCATAATATATATATATGTATAATTGGACTTTCTTGGTACACAGATTGCTCTTTGCTGTGTCTCTCAGTCTCACCTGTAGGCTTCCAGATTCCATGTTTAGTTACCTGGTCACTTTTCTGTGTCCATACCTCCTTATCACACAGAGCTTTCAGTGAGAGCAAGCTGACAGGGACACTAGTAGTGTGGCCACATAGCCTGGGACAATCTCTTGTCAACTCTCTGCCACCTAAAGTTGATCATCAGATGTCTGTGTGGGCTAGTGGAATTTGCATACAGGGAGTTCTCAGAGACAAAGTGTCCCCACAGAGTCATTTTGCATAGGGTGGGTTTTTGTTATTGTTGTTGTGTTGTGTTTTCCAGCACTAGGAATTGAACCCAAGTATTCACACTGAGCTATATCCCCAAGTTCCTCCCTTCCTTTCTTCCCCTCCTTCTCACTTTGACTGTCTGTCTGTCTGTCTCTCTCTCTATCTATCTCTCCCTCCTTTTTATCTCTTGCGATACAAGTTCTTGGTAAGTTATTCTGTCTGGGGTTGAACTTGGGCTCTTTCTATCTCAGCCTCCCTGAACTGGGATTTTAGATGGGTACTGTCACCACTGGCGATGAACCTTTAACCTTTCTGATGAAACTTGGGTGGTTTCAGAATATATGTAGAGATTTCTTGCAAAGATATTCATCCAAGCAGTGCATGTCCACACACACACACACACACACACACACACTCACAGCTTCTAAGCTACATCATGTATCTTATACCACTGCTCTGAGCAATTGACTGAAATAGACAAAAAATAAAATAAAAATTCATTGGGGGCTGTGTCTAGTCTGGAGCCTCCTCAGAAGATACAATTCCCTAGATCCTCCAACTGTCTGGTACCTGCAGACTTCCAAGCCACTTCGAGATATTATGAACCGAGCCCTGATGGTATCATGACGCTTGCTAACATTTCATGTCTGTCAGCCTGGGAGAGGGGAGGAGAAAAAAAGAAAAGAAGAAAGGGAAAAGGTTGTCCTGCGAGACGGAGGCGGCCATGGCCAGGCAGCAGGCTGCCGGGATGCTCCAGTAAGCGCTTTCGGAGCCCCGGCTTTTTCTAGGCCACCGCGTTCTCATTTCCTTCCAGCCCACCCTGCTTTATGGCTCCTTTCACACCTGACCCCTTTGACTGACAAACTGGAACATTCCCTGGGAACAAAAGGTGGTTATATAAAATCTAAGGCAGCATATTAATATTTCATTAGCGATTCTTTTCTCTCTAAGGCTGACAGCTCCGTCAAGACAGAAGCAAAGCTGATTTTAATTATTTTTTTTTTCAACCTGCATCGCGACTCTCGCTGCCTCTTCCTGTTGTAAAATCAGTCAGAATGTTTTCTTTCATTATTACCGTAAGCGTTCAGCAGTCTCTAATTACTCTAAAGAATTTCTTATCTTTTATTTCTAAAGCGGAGATTTTCAAGAGAGGGAGAGAAAGAGAGCCGTAATTAACCATGCAGCTGTTGGCAGTCTGTCTGCCACCGTCTGCAGCAACCGCAGTCTCCCTCCTGTTGGCTTGGCTGTGGCGGAGACTGGATACAATAATGATAGGACTTTCTCCAATGCACACAGCTCGCTCCCTTTGGGAATGCTCTGCAGAATTCATTTTTAATGCCAAGATGATTAAAGAGCAGATTGGAGAAGGCAGAGCATCCACATGCCTGCACTTGCAAGCCTGCTAGCCCCCCGAAAGCCTTCCATGCTGCTGGAGCCCCTGTGCCCCTTGGCAGGAATCCCCGTCATCCTGGTCTGCCATCAGAGACTGCAGAGCAGATTTGGAAAATGGGGCTCATCTCCTTAGAATAGGCTTAGCACCGAATGGAAGAGAGACACTTTCAGATGAGTGGTGCAAACGTGCCATGCAGGGACCCTGAACTCCCATAGCCCTGCTGTTGGGCTGCAAAAGCTCTTCTCTGGGGACTCCACTGGCTTCCTGAGATGATGATCTATGGACACAGAAGAGTGTAAATTCTGATTTTTCGTGGTAATCAGCCTTGCCATATTTCCCCTGAATTGAGTCACTTTCTGGCCATCTCTGTTGGATTGCATTGACACATCTTAAACACATAATTTCCTAGAAATAAGGAAATGAAGTGAAGATTACATACAGAGCACAAATCCAATAGAGATAGCACTTAGAGCCAGGGTCTGGAGACTGTTAGGCTTCTTGCTCTTTTTGGACGGCACAGTCCCAGCTGGGCAGCAGGATCTATGTTCATGGAAGAGAAGAGAGAAACTCTGAAGTTAAGTCCCTGATTCACTCCACACCAGCTTTGCCGTGAAATGGCTCAAGGTCCACGGCCCTTGTGCAGCCTACATAGGAACCTCAGCAGCACTAATGAGTCTAGCATCATTTCCTCCTGGGGTGATGTTTCTGGAACACGTGCCCCAAGCTCCACTGAGCAATGCGCTGAGGATTTGCCAGGCAGGGAGCATCCCGTCAGAGGCTAGAGCCCCTCCAACTCATTCCAATCGCGATGACCCTGGTTTCCAAATGTGGCCAGCACACGGGAGAGGCCACCCCAGGCTCTGGAGTTGCTTGATGAGCTCTAGGAGAGGAAAATGTCAGGCACAAGGGCACATGTAAAGCATCAAGGGGCAGTACCACTCCATGGGGCATATATCTGTCAGGTGACATGAGTTGCCACGCACACGCAGAGCCTCTCTGAAGTCCACGTCTGAGTCCCCATCCCCAGAGCTGTCTGGGGCTCTGCACACACATCTGTGGATGGAGGAAAGCAAGGAGCAAGCCGACAGACAGCCCGGGATGGAGAAGGCTCACGACCGTGTGAGCCAACAGACTCTGACCCCCCAGTGCCCTTCTCGTCTATCCAAGCAGCAAATGTTCCCTGCCCCAGTGGTCTCATCGTGCTACTTTCGGGAAGAGTTGATGAAAGTTCGTGGGATCTGAGGAAGAGTCGTAACAAGCAAGGTCATGTTTCCAAGATGCAAAGCAATACATATGTGCATAAAGCATTGGGTTTGAACTTGTTCATAGGCAAAGATGAGCTTGCAGTAGACAAGAGACCTCGGCTCTTTGCGCCAAGCAGATTACAGCACATCACTGCCCTGTCTCTTCCTTGGTCTACTGAACTCTTATTCCTGAGAGCCCTGTGCCTTTGCCGTAGTATTATTCCACCTAAAATCATTTGACCTTGATGGTATTTTAAATTAGGCATTATACATACAGACATCCCATAAAGCGCACAATAGATGTAAAAAATGAAGTTGAATAGGGAAAGTTGAACTTGGGAGACTCCTCTTCCTCTTCTTTGATGTAAAGCATTGCCAAGCCCAAAGAGTCAGGGCGTGTGTGCCGAGGCAAGCTCAGGGCTCACCATCTGTAAAATGAGACAGAGAATCTGGATCCACTGCTTTGACAGGGCTGTGGGGCAATGAAAGCAGTGGGTGTCTACTAAAAGCTGTGCCCTCTAAAGCCATCCCTTGGCTCCAGGCCATGAGTGAAACTAAATACACAGTAACAACAGCAAAACGGATAGGGCTCACTCTCATGGTCATGGTAGTGCACGATTTCTAGAGCCGTGAGGCGCGTACGTGTTAAACATACAACAGCTCCGTGTTGCAAGGAAGAAATTAAGGAGTGGGGTCAAATCATTTTTCAGAGAGTAAAGCTAGGGAAAGACCGCCCATACTTGGAGTCTAGGAGTCCTACTTCTTACATTGGACATCCCCTCCACCACACCGTCTCCTCCCTCAGCCACAGCTCAGACAGCTTGAAATATTTTCTGGATCATGAGGTGGGAGGTCTGAATTCTACAGCAGTACTGTCCAGGAAAGCCCCTTCCTCTCCATGGGCTGCTCCTACATGAAAGCTCAAGGGCATGTGGGATTCCTCAGCAGGGGTGCTTCCAGTTCCAAAATTGGACACAATTCCCAATCAGATGGGGTGATGACTTATGAAAGAAAAGGTACACAAAATGGTTTTTAGTAACCTAGTGTATGATAAGTTTCTACAATATAATACTTTTTATTAGTAACATTATATTTAGTGATTATTATGTTTTAAAATATTATGCACATATTTCTGAGAAAATGTGATTCCAGAGCCTTATAATGAGACAGTACAAAGCCATGAACTAATTTATAAAAGTTCTACAGAGATTCTCTCAAGATTATAATATTTTCACTAAAAAGTTTTGTTTTATTTTATTACTACGTGTTTCCAGTTCACGCAGTTTGCAAGCATCTTGGGGAATGATAATATGCATACACCACAGTTTGTTTCTTTTTTCAAATTTCCATATATTTAAAAAAAGAACTCCAATAAAAATAAGCATTTTTAAAATTATCTCCCCCTTTCCTTTCCATTCCTCTCTCCTCCTTCATTTCCTCTATCCCATTTTTCATTCTTGTTGATATTATTAATCATGGCTCATGGTATGGCACATGATGTTTTCTTAATTGAGGTTATTAGGCTCCTGTACATAGCACAACTAGTTATTTCTACTTCTCCTGCTCTTCATCCATCAGACTTTTTCCCTTGAGTCCCTTCCCTACATCCTACACTGTGGATAAGAAGACTTCCAGGATAGAAAAATCCATGCAGTATTCGAAAAAGGTCAACAATCTGTCGAAAAAAAATTCAGACCAAAGTATAATTAAAAAGCAATCCCCAGTAAAATGAGGGAGCAAACTGGTATAAAATGTTCTAGAAAAATATAACTATGTAAAAAATGTATCTCAGAGCCAGGCGTGGTGGCACATGCCTGTAATTCCAACACTCGGGAGCCTGAGGCAGGAGGATCGATGCGAGTTCGAGACCTGGGCTACAAAAGTGAGCTCAAGGCCAGCCTGAACTGTATAGCGAGACCCTATCTCAAAAAGACAATATATATATATTGACTCTGTGTGATAAGGAGGTATGGACACAGAAAAAAAATATATATATATATATATGTATGTATGTATGTATTTCCACTGAACTTTTGTCTCTTGTTATTTTTATTCATTATTTATTTTTAAAATTTTATTAATTTTAATGAGAAAGAAATAACAATGACACAGTTTCAAAACATGTTGGTAGGACAGCCACAGTAATTAATACAATGCACATTGTTGTCTTCATAGTAGTTGTTCAGAGTACAAGATGCAGGCATGATGACTTTTCTGGACACTATGAGTACAAATATTTCTTCTCATTGACCTAAGAGAGAGTAGTTGTATTCATAGTCCAATATTCTATAATAGTAGTGGGTTATCAGCAGAACTAGGAATTTCAGAAGCTGTTGACCTGAACCTTTTACAGCTCAGTATAGTAATCTGGCTTTACTTTTGTATCTCATGGTTATACTTTTTTGCTGGATGATTAAGACCAAGTTAAAGGAAGGCCTATATAACAAAAACATGTAACTTTTGTATCTGACAAGGTCAGTCAAATCCCCTCAGGAATTACCTTGAAACCATGTACAACTTTGTGTAGAACTGTTGTCAGTGTCAGCCATCTGGGTGAGTCACAGCCATTGCTTGACCAGTTTACTCTCTGTGAAAGCCAGAGAGAATGTCTTCTCTCTAGATGACTCTCCTTAGGCACAGTATACATCATTGATCCCTTTCCTCTGTGGCCCCATAATCTCTTTAAAACAACACTTAGATATCATCTCACCTCTGAAACAATGGCTATCATAAAGAAATCAATCGACAACAAATATTGGAGAGGCTATAGGGGAAAAGGAACACTTCTCCACTGCTGGCTGGAATGTAGATTGGTGCAACCATTATGGAAATCAGTGTGGAGAATCCTTAAAAAACTAAGAATAGAAATTCCACTCGATCCAGCTATCTCCCTACTGGGAATTTTCCCAAAAGAACTGAAAGCATCATATTATAGTGGTGTTTTTGCACCTGTGTTTATAGCAGCACAATTTGTGATAGCCAATCTTGGAATCAATATTCATTATTTATTTGATAAAGGTCTTTTGTATTAAAAGGTTCCCATCAAATTATGAGGGAATCTCTACTCCTTAGGCTTTATTGACATAATTTGCCATATTTCCTGATCACTCCATGAATGAATTCATAAGGAGACTGGACCACGCTAGATACTGCACTTGTTAGGACAGAGTAATGTGATGCAGAACTGGACCACAAGGGCAGACAAAGCATCTCTGCACTGAGAAGAAGTAGCTAGCATTCCTTTCCATTTCTGGCTAGGAGCTGAGTATTGATTCCAAAGTGGCAAAATATACCTTGGACAATGAAGGTTGTGAGCTGGAATTTTATGACCAGCAAACTGAGGTTTATGGCTGCTATGTGTTCCCCAAGGAATACGTTAAATTGGACTTTAGCTCAATTCAGTGCTGTGGTAGAAGTAAGAAAGATGACAAGAACCATGGTAAAAACAAGAATACCAAGATATTGGAGATCTGTTACTCCTTGTTTTCAGTTCAACAAGGAAATAGAAACATGTGCCCCAGCATGCTGGCAGAGTGTAACAAACTGTTTAGTTTTAAATGCTTGTATACCATCACTTCCTAGAAACCAGGCATCATGTTTTAAATTTGATGACTGTTTTATGCCATGTCAAGTCTGCTTGTTCCAATATTCTGTGGCACCAAGACCAATTAATTCCTGCTGCATGAATTAACACCAGATGGTACTGGGGCAAGGGAGGTAGACTGGCAGTCTAAGAGTCTGCCTGGAAAGTGTAAGGACCAGGGTTCGATCCCTGGTATCACATGTCCTGAAGGTCCTGGAACTCGGGGTGTGCCATGCCTGCCCTGAAACCAGGTTGGCGTCCCATGCCTATAATCCCCACCCTGGGGAGGATGAGACAGGAGAATCACGATGAGTCCAAGCTGCATAGCGATAGACCCTGTACAAAATAAATAAGTAAACAAAAGATTAAAAAAATATTAATAGTGCTAAGTAGAGCCATGGGAAATTTAAACAGATTTCATGGAAAAATTTTTAGGCAAAATAGACCCTGAGCTAGGCCTTACATTCTGTAGAAATCTCAGGAGGCTAAGCTATATGGGGGTAGAATATCAAAACTCATTAAAATTGAATGTTTTCCAAAACAAGAATTTTTATGAATCATTAAACTTTTGTACTGTCTCTTCTTTCTCTTAAGAACTTGTATTACCTATTCTAGAAGAAACTACAGCTCATTTGTTCCGTGCTGTCGGGAATACTTCCGGTGTGCAGAAAGGCAAATTCCTCCCAGCTTGGTGCCTTCACATCTTCAGTAGTGGTGGTTGCTGGCCACAGGTAGAGGATCAGTGTGGTGCTGGAGTTGTTGGACCCAGCAGCTAGGCTCTGGTGCCTAACAGAGAGGAAAGATGCTAGTGATCATGAGGTGTAGCACCTGAGATAGAAATCCAGATGCCTGAACTTAAAGTCTGAGCAGGAATTAGAATTACATGCATGAAACAAACAGAACAACACAAGTTTCTATCGGTATGAATCATTTTCAGCAGGAAATCTCACATGGGTTGAATACTCTCCAGCTTGGAAAGACAGAGAAACAGAAGCAAGGAGAATGATTTGAGAGTTGAGATCCAGCATAAGCCAAGCACTGCAAGTGCGAAGACTTCAGGCTGGAAATGATTTGAAACCTATTTCTTTCATAGGGTTCTATAGAGCTAGAGAGAGAGAGAGAGAGCTAGATCAGAATGACCAAATTCTTATCCCTCTTGCTACCACCTATATCACCAACATTTGCTGGCTCTCTCTAGAGACTGCACAGACCTGAGTCGCTCTCAGAAATGTCCATTCTTAACCAGCCTTGACTTTTTTTTTTCACAGATCCACTTATTTCTCTATCATGTGGTTGGATTCTTTGAAAATGCTATGCCTCATAGGAAGTTCATTCGCAGTGAATGAAATGAGCCTTGGGGATGCTGAGGGCCTCCACATGAAATGGATTATGGGTGTGGGCAGCTGCGTTGCGCTGAGAGGTTCCCCCAAAGAGTTGCCTACATTCACCTGGGAGTCTAGTGGATTCCACTCTCTGGCTCTCCGTGCTGGGTCAGCACACAGAACGGGGCTCAGGAAAGTGGGGAGCACACATCCAAACTCACTTTTCATTGCACAGACACATGTCATGCCCCAGAAGTGGACGAAGTGTGGAGCTCAAGCCACATAAAGCCTTGGGGGAGCTGCGGGATGGAAGAAGCTTAGCCTACCCTGCCCATTGTCAAAGTGTGGCTGCTGAAATGGAAGCAGACATCTAACCAAGAAACAAGGTAAGAAGCAACTTTTATCTTACTGTCAAAAGTTTAGAAAGTGCTGTGTGATGAACCCTTTGGGCTTAGCCAGCTGCACGGTCTGTCATCTCCTCAACTGCAGCCTGCAGCCGAACTCAGCCACAGGTACACGTGCACAATTGTGCGCACACGGTTGAAGTCGGCTCTCCCTCAGAAATCTTTGCTTTATTAATTACAGAAGCACACAGGAGCCATGGCTTAACTTGATCCTGGGTGAAGGTTGATGGTACTGAATTTATAGTACCAATCAATATCCTAAACTTTTATAGACTGCTGTCTCTTCATAAGCCAGCGTTTTGCATTTCTTGATTTTTCATCTGTCCCCCACCCTCCTGCTGTATAAAAAAAAAAAAAAAAAAGCAGGATGGGTTCCTAGTATCTGTCATGATTGGCGTTAATGCAATTCTGCCGGAAATTCTGTTTTCTTTCCTTAGCGTCTTAGATAATGCTAACATCTTTAAAAGTGGTGTTAGTTTGTAGAGAACTGTTTATAGAGGCTATTTTTAATGTTTCATATTTTAATGTAATATAAGTAGTTATTAATAAAGGAAATATAAAAACACTTCCATGAACATTAAATAAAATTTCATGATGAAATAATTGGACAATAACAATGGTTAATATGCTATATACTTAGAGACATAAACAACTATTACAGAGATGGTTGCATAAAGAAAGTAAACAATTTGCTACCCAGGCCAACTTTGTCTATGTGTCTATCTTCTCCAGAGGAGGATTTTTCTATTCTGAGATTTTCTTGTTGTAAGGGTGGTAAGATGTTTCTGTTCTTTTCCCTCCTGCTGTCAATGTAAGTGAGGGTGGGTTGGTAAAAGGATGCTTTGAATTAGCATGGTAAGAATAGTTGGGGGGTGGAAGGGTTGTTAGCAGTTTTTATATGAATCTTGCTTAATAACGTCTGCTAGCTCTCATGCATGGTCATAAATATGCTTTAATTTTTAAGCATAGAATACATGACTTGGTGGAGTCATTCGTTTTTCTTTTAAAAAAAAAAAAGAAATTTAAATGACAGAATTGGGGGATAATAGCAAAAAGTCATGTTGGATGATTAAGTTAAACCTCTAACCTTTATTATTCTATGTAAGGCAAACTGATATAAGACATGCATACCATATTTTAATGTCTTTTTGTTTTTATTTTAATGTAGTACAAGTAGATATTAATAAAGAAAATTTAAGAATACTTCCATGAAAATTAAACAAAATTTCATGGTGACATAATTGGAGAACAACAATAGTTAATACCTCCCTTGCTGCAGCAGCCATGCTGCAAGCCTATCTGGGTACTGGCTGCCTTGTGACATATTTGATATGGGCTCTGCCTTAATAGTGTGTGTCCCATCCTATCATTTCAGTGGATTGGGGAGGAAACAGATTTTTCTCTGAACCTTTATGCAAAAGTGAGTTTTTTGGGGGGTTCTGTTTGTCCCCTCTTGGTTATTGCTTTTAAATCTTAAATGTGAATAGTCAGGCTATAGGTATGACAGGCAGTAAGCAGGTGAAGACCAGATGGAGAAGTGTTTGAATGCTCCTGTGTTAGCTCACAGGCTTCTGAAATATTGCTGTGGTCCCCAGAGAAGGCTGGGGAAGGTAGCAAGGAGAGGCTGCGAAAGCCTGCACAGGCTTGAGGCGAAGGTGGCGTCTCTTTGGACATTCACATTGTTCCTAGGCAGTTTATTTTAGTTTTGTTTAAGCAAATAAACAAGAGGGCTTTTCCATGGCGAAAATAACGCTATGTGTCACGACCTTAAAAGAACAGCCAAAAGGTTAAGCAGAGTAGAAGTCGCAGACCAGAAAGATTCTCCATTACAAAGAAGAAACAGGCAAATGAAAGGACAAACGTTTTCTTCTCAAGGAACAAAAGAAACTAATACTATAAGTGAAACTCTTAATTCAAATCAGTTCACATACAAAGTTTTCTATGTGCGCAGTGCATAGTTTCACCAGTCTTTCCAGAGTTGCCCCCAACTTTCCATGCGGAACATGACAACTGTCACAGCCCTCCCAGCCCGGCTCATGGATGGCACATGCACTCTACAGCTCAATGATTCCTGACGGTGTCCCAGCCTCTCTTGTTCGTCTATCTGCCCCTCAGCGCCTTGTGGTCAGCCTCTACTCATCCTGCCCCACTCCTGGCTTCAGACGGGCACCAAGTGCACTGCTGTGGAGGACTTCCGCTTCTCCTTAGCACCATGCTGCACCAGGTGCCTCTCTTTCCCGAGTGCCTGTACCAACAGAGTCAAGGAGCTGTAGGTGGGTTGAAGTCAGGCAAAGAGGATGATGGATGTCTGTGGGGTCAAGTCTGAGCAACCCACCCTTCATTTGTAAGGAAGGATTTAAAACTGTACATCTCCTTGGCTTCTTGCCAAGCACGCACGTGGCACCCAGCATGATAAGGATGAATTCCAAGCTTTAGGCCAAGCACTCGCCATCCCCTTCCCAGCAGCATACCTCTTGTCTAAGGTGCAGTTCTTTGGTCTTAGTCTTTTGAAATATTTATGTAACCTCTTAGCTTTCGCTCCCAAGGTTCAATCCCAGAACTTTCCTGCTTTGTACCATCTTTGCGCATGCTTATTTCCTCCTCCCACACGCTGTCTGCTTCCGGCCTTCCTTAGACAGGCACACAGTGCTCCCCTCTCCTCACATCCTGTTTGGTTGTGAGCCACCAGGCTGGCACCGTCTGACTTCTGGCCCCTTGGCAAAGTCACAGTGACCATGAAAGGAAAATACTCTGAAGCCATTCCGAAAGCCAAGGCAACCTGGACAGCACAACTACAGCCACAAAGGGAAGAGGACTCCAGAGCTGCTGCAGAGTGGCAAAGACGACAGCACGAGTGTGCTCAAAGCAAAGGGGAAGATTCTGGAAGATGGTTATCTTCACCCCTACGCTACCAATGCACACAAGGAGGGAAATTTTCAAAAGCAATAAATTACAGTGTGTTTTCATTTTAATAAACTTTAGAAAAGTTAAACATCTACCATACATTTTTTATAGTTTCTATTCATTTTTTCCCTTTTTTATTGTTTAAATTTAACATGAGTTATATTACATATTTTCATCATCAGATCAGTTTAGATTAATACATATAGGTATATAAGCTTGAT
>PVJA010017670.1:0-41096 GCA_004027025.1 Myocastor coypus | reverse complement strand
TAAAGCACTCATATCTTTATTATGGCATAAAAGTAGTATCTTATACATTAACTCATTTTATAGCAAAAACTTAAAAGCAACTGTAGAGAAACTACTGCATAGATAGCCACAACATAAAAGGAATGATTGTGATCCAGTCAAATTTAACATAATCTCCAGGTATAATTATAATTGGAGCCCCTGGCTGAGTAAATTACTTAAGATTTTGGCAAATGTTTGAAGTTAATATAAATACCTTTTATTCTGTGTTCGATGCTTTATTTTTATTTTTATGTGTAGTATAGGATCTCACTATGTAGATGGGGCTCACAGTGATTCTTCTCCTGTTTTCAGCCTCCCAGCTGCTGGGGTTATAGGTGTGTGCCACCACGACCAGTCTCGGGTCCCCAGCCTGCACTCTGTTTACGCAGGAGCTTTTTAGTCTACTGAGCTATCTGGCTGGCCCTGGTGCTTTGTTTTTAAATCACTAAGAAATCTGAGACTGGCAGCATTGTTTAGTAACCCTGGCATTTGCTCAGTACTTGGTGTGTATAAAGTGTTGTTCCCCTCCCTTAAGCCCAGGCTTCCCCCAGCCCCTTTTTTTGTTTTAAAAGCTGCCTGAAATGGTGGTTCTTGGTTTTCTGTCTCTTGCTAATGAAAGGAAAAAGGGGAAGGAGGGGAAGTGCCCCAGTGCTTTTGGGTTGTTCAAATACCCAGACTTGTTTTTTTTCTTTTGTAAAAATGTTAAAATCATTGGGTGGCTAATTTTTCCCCCTCGTTGAATGCTTCCCTGACAAGCTTCTGGCAGTCCAGGTGGTCGCCTATTGAGAGTGGTTGCTCTGGACTGAGTTGTAGGCATCTCCTCCCTCTCTAGGCTGTCCCTGTTGCCCTCATTAGGGCCAGGGGAAGGTACAAAGGAGGCAGCAGCAGAGGGATAGCAGACCCAGCTTGGAGCACTCAGGGCCAGCTCATCTCCCTGGTGCCATTATTTCCCCAGGGAATGATGTGTGTCTTGGCTAGAAGGCCTGGTGACCTCAGCCTGAATTTCCCGTTTAGTGAGTCAGTCACCGTGCTGGTCTTCCTTTCACACTCTGCTGACCTTCGTGTTGGCCCATGCCTACCCTACCCTTTTTTTTTTTTTTTTAACAAGTCAGCCCACCCAAGGGAGGCCTTCGGTCTGACGAGCAGTAGGGAGTGGCAGAAGTTGAGTGTGGCCTGAGTGAGCCCGTTAGTGCTGACAGTTGCTCAGATCCTTGCACATCAGGGTGGGGAGTTTGGCATCATTCAGCAGAGCCAGCAGGCAGCAGTGCAGTGTGGCACAGATGCTGCCCAGCGAGCCAGGAGGCCTTCCCGAATGGTACTTGCCATATGGGAGGACCAGAAGGGAGGCCAAGAGCAGTCTGAATGCCTTTCATTGTGTTCTCCATGGGACATGCGTACCATTTGCTATAGCAATTGTAGGTTTCTCTTATCTTGGTTTCAACGGCCTTTTCTAGTGTGGCTGTAAGTACTAATCCTACCCAGAACAGGACAGAAACCTGGTTAAGTGGGATGCAGGCAGACACACAACATGAGTGAAACATTTTATTTCCCACATATTCATGAGATTTGAGGGCTGCCCTTAAGGGCCCACAAGAAATACAAAGATGGTAGAGGGCTCAGGAGTGGAGAGGTGGGGCCTTTGGGGAGTTTGTTGTGTCGTGTGGATGCGTCGTCCCCCCTCTCTCCCCTCTCCCCTCGTGGTAGATTGAGAACAGGGTCATCACAGTAAGCTCCCACTCCAATTGTCTTTAGTTTTTTTGAGACAGGGTCTTGTTAAGGTGCACTAGCTGGGATTAAGCTTGGCATTCTCCTGCCTCAGTTTCTAGGGTAGCTGTCATGGATGTGTCCCAATATCTGCTGGGGTTGTGCCTTTGTAAAGGTTAAGTGGATGTGCTGTCCCACAGGGTTTTCCACTGGGGCTGTGGATTGGCCAGTGTGAAACACTTGCAAGTGTGGCCTTGCTTACCTGGCTCTGGGATTTGGTCTTGGTCAGTAGGGTATGTGAGAAGTGTTGGGCTTTCGTCAGTATGGTGAGGAATGAACAGGACACTTGGAGGGGAAGCTTTAACCTGGCCATAGGTGATGGGACACCACTGGGCCTGAGAACTTAGGTGAAGCGTAAAATGGGTGCTCTCTTATGATGCACTTTCATGTGCCCAGTTTGGCATCTGTATAAAGAGTGTGGTCTATGGTCCATGTTGACATTGCTATAAGAACTGGAGCTAAGCCGGGCGTGGTGGTGGCGCACGCCTGTAATCCCAGCACTCGGGAGGCTGAGGCAGGAGGATCGGTGTGAGTTCGAGACCAGCCTGGGCTACAAAAGTGAGCTCAAGGCCAGCCTGAACTGCATAGCGAGACCCTGTCTCAAAAAGACAAAAAAAAAAAAAAAAAAAGAAGAAGAACTGGAGCTAGATAATTAAACTGGTGCCTGGCACAGTCTGCTCTTGGCTGTTTGCCATGCCGTGTGCCTTCTGAACACTTGAAGGTCCTCATCATGAACCAGGTCAGCGTTTCTCCCTGAGAAGGTTCTGATCCTCCCCACAGTGAGAGGATGCAGGCTGAGTGCCCAGAACGTGCTCATCACTCCTAAAGTTTAGTCAGGTTCTGACGAAGTATTTTATGTAAAGACAAAGTTACATCCTTATAATAGCGTGCATATACACATGCAAAGGAGACAGAGTTGAGTCTGCTAGCTTGTTGGTATGTGAAGTCAGAATGACCCAAATATATTGGAGTTACTTTTTTCTAATCAGGAACCAAGATCTTTAGACCTTCAGTACTCGAATTGCTGGAACTGGAAGCAATTCAGGCCCCTATCTATGTCTGTGTCTGTGTCTGTGTGTCTGTGTGTCTGTGTCTGTGTGTGTGTCTGTGTTTGTGTGTCTGTGTCTGTGTCTATCCTGACTGTACCACAAGACAGTTGCATGTGAAGGCTCTTTGGTTCAGAAGGTAGGCTTTACCCTGTGAGAAAGAATCCCTGCAGTTAGTACCGTGTCCGCCACTTGGCCTTGTAACTGAGTGCTCACTGAGCCATTCCACTTTTGATCTGATCTGCTGCTGCTGATGTGATGAGACTAGTTGCTCATGAGGCCGCGTTCTGTTGTTGTGCTTCCTTTGTGGTAAGAAGGTTTTCTTGGTTAGAAACAAGGCTTTAGATGCCAGTGGTAGGGGCTGAGCATTTTGAGGGCACAGATGGTAATCCCAGAAGCATAGCTAGTCACAATGCAAATCCACCAGAGCTTGAGTCTGCCTGTTCCAGCAAGGAGTGGCAGTGCACCCTTTTCTTCTCCCTTCCCTGCTGCTGCTGCTCACTTCTCCTCTAGCCCCATGGCAATGACAGATTCTCTATGGGGAGAAGAGAGGAGCAGCACTTTGATTCTGGTCCCCCCGAAACCCTGCAGGATGTTTCTCAACTAATGTGTGGGTAATAAGTCTCCTGGTTAGTGTGCTCCAGCCCCTTCAGACTGTTAGCTGTTGCTGTGTGAAATGGTTTTTGTGTCAATGACCACAAAATAAAGACCAGTTTGAGACTGCTGTTGCCCTGGTAGGTACTTTGCTGGTGTGGGCCTCAGCGCTTCAGGGTTGATCATGGACCTCAAGAGATGGGGGCATTGTGACTGCTCAGGCTCTGAGGGGCTTGTGAGTTATATAGCCAGAGAGAAAATAAACCTGTAAGAAGACTGTTAGCTGGCTGGTCTGTTTTAAAAGATAATGCATGTGAAAATCAGAAAAGGAAGAGGAACAGTAACCATGTGGATGAGGGTCCTTCTAGGAGAGTGGTGGTGAACCAGTTAGAGACCACATACCTAAACTGTGACCCAAAACTCATTCATTTACTTATTTACTATTGTTACTGTTTTTGTTTTTTGGAGACAGGGTCTTGCTATATGGTGAATGCTGGCCTTGAACTCAGTATGTAGCTGAGGCTGGCATCGGATTCGTGGGGATCCTTCTGTCTCAGCCTACCCAGTGCTGGGATCACAAGTGTGTGCCACTACACCCAGCCAGAACCCACCTACTTGCTTGTTCGCTTATAAATCTTTTTTATAATTGGCTTTTAGTTGTGTGTGTGTGTGTGTGTGTGTGTGTGTGTGTGTGTGTTTGTGTGTGTGGTGCCAAGGATCAAACCCAGGGCATCAGCTTGCTAGGCAAGTATTCTACTGCTGAGCTAAATCCCAAGCACCCCAGCTATTTATCACAGAGTACATGCTGCAGTTAAACCTGAACACTAAGGTTATAGTTTGAAAAAAAGAACTCATTAAAAGGAAAATGTTGGATACAAACCCACACAGTTGTTTACCTGAGACAAAAAGAAAAGGGGCAAGACTGTCACTGTAAGTGGCTTTGAGCCCAAGTGGGATGGAAAGGAACATTAAATGTTGCTTTCTATGCAAGTGCTAGGTTGAACAAAGATAATGGTAACCAGAGATTAGTTAGTAAGCTAATGTCAAACCTCTAGTTACCAGGGAAGAAAAATTTAATAGATTTGTGTTAGAATATTTTAAGTAATGTGAAGTGTATAAATACTTTGTTATGTATTTTGATTTTGTTGAAACTCCAAAATTTATGCACCAAATTTAGATGTAAGAAAAAATGGAGCAAGAGTTTGGGTTTTGTACCTGCCTAGTAAACATTTATGTTTTTTAAAACCCATTAGTTAACAAAAGTACATCAGTTTTGGTATTACTACTTAGAGCATAAGTATACCTGGGAACCTGCTCATTTCTTGGGCAGTACTAATTTCGAACCTAGGTATGCTGTATTTAGTGATAGCCTTTATTTATTTATTTATTTATTTTTTTAAAGCCTTTGTTAAGCAATTTTTCTCGCGACACTTGGTAAGTTACACAGGCTGGCCTTTAGTTATTTTATTTATTTATTTATTTATGTCTTTTTGAGACAGGGTCTCACTGTGCAGTTCAGGCTGGCCTTGAGCTCACTTTTGTAGCCCAGGCTGGTCTCGAACTCACAGCGATCCTCCTGCCTCAGCCTCCCAAGTGCTGGGATTACAGGCGTGCGTCACCACGCCCGGCTTGGCCTTTAGTTATTTTATTCCCACCATTTACAGTTGGTTTGATATGTGAAACTTCAGGGACCCCAATTAAAATAGTTGATATGGCCCAAAGTAAGTTCATGCAGACTCTTAAAGGATTAACTCTTGTTGTATAAGGGCTGGGGTGTAACTTAGTGTGTAGGGTGCCTGACTTCCATGTATAAAGCTCTAGTTTGATCCCAGGTACCACAGAAAAACAAAACAAAACAAAACAAAACAATAAAAGCAAAAAGCAAAAGAAAAAAAACAAAACTTGTTGTACGAGACTTAATAAATGGGTGATTATCACAACTGTTTTCTCTGTTTAGCCAGACTTTTTTTTCCTGATGCTGAAACCCATAGCCCTGCCTATATTTGGCGAGTGCTAATATAGTTGAGCTAAATCCCCAGCTTCTCATTGCTTGTTCTTAAATCTGAAACTAAATGAATAGGTAAATGGCACTCATAGCGAACTTTTGTTGTCGTCTTTTACTCAGTGAATCAATACAGCCTTCCTTCATGTTGCGACTGTTCACAAAGTTCTCTATAACCAGCGTTCATATGATTAAAGCTGCCGATTCTGTGTACTCAGCAGCTGGCAGCCATTTGCTCTTCTGCTTGGGTAACATCTTGTGCTCAATGTCTTGCCAGACTCCCAGACAGTGCGCTTCCACTTGGGAAGAAACGCTGCTTACCTCCCCCATCTGCCCAACACCTTTACGTGGTGCTTTCATCACACGCAGTCTTTGAAGACAATATCCAGTGTGAATACACTGTTCTCCGGGACCACAGGTAGGACATGATGTTTATAGCATCTTTCTCTAGGGATGCGTGTATGTCACATTTACAAATGATGCGTAGTTCAGCATCTCCTGTATTGCACTTACAAATTCAAAACCAACAGTGTGTCTTTCACTGTCGATGTTAGGCAGCTTTTCATGCCTTCTGCAGTCTCCTAGTCATCTGTGGTGACCTCTTGTTGTCCCAGTGTCTGGCGGAGTGCATTGCCCTGTCGGCCTCATGTGAGCTATGACGGGGCTCCTCTGGAAATGGTCTCCGATTTGGAGCCAGCTGTGTATTCCCATGCTCTGGGTCTAGCTCCTCCACAGATTTTCAAGACCATTGTGGTCTTCCAGAGCACCTGGGCAAATCTAAGGCTTCTGGTAAATTCGGCTGAAGGAGCTTTCAAGAAAGAGTGGATTCTTCTTAGCCCTTGGACAGATGGCAGGGACCTGGAGGGCCTCCTGTCTTCTCCAGATCCCTTGGCAGTCTAAGAGACCCCTTGAGATGAACCAAGAGGGCAGTGGGAGCTGTGAATCATGAGTGGTCTGCTGAGCACCATGCCTGCGGCGGCACGGTAGAATACTGCTTTTCATCCTTTATTCTGTGTCCGCAGTGAAGGGAAAAGGTCCTAAAATTGGCATGCTTGGCAAAACCTGCAGCAGTCATAGATACCCTGAGCATTTACTGTGAATTATTCAGCCATGACATAAGGTCACCTCTTCAGGAAGCAAAACAAAAGCCCCTGGGAATTGCTTGGATTGCAGAAAATGTAACTGTCACATATGCCTCTATATTACTGCAGCCACAATGCTAGGCATTACTGGAGTACTTTTTCTCTTCAGAAGTACAGAGGCTACTGATAATTAAGATAAGCCTTTTCATTTTTCAAAAATAAATAATCTTACAGTTTTAGAAAATATGTCAATCAGAACCTTCATCTCCCTGAATAGTCCCAACTCATTAGTCTAATTGACAGACATGATAGTGTCCATAATTAATCCTTTGAAATAAAAGTAGGTTGAAAGCTGGGTACCCAGCGCTCAGGAGACTGGGGTAGGAGGATCCTTATGAGGATATGAGGCTAGCCTGGGCTACATAGTGAGTTTAAGGCCGACTTGAACTACACAATGAGACCCTCAAAAAGACAAAACAAAAAAGGTTGACCTGTGACCCTCACAGTTTACTTTGCCTAGACATATATATAGTTTCCATGGTAGTAAAGAATTACTAAGAATAACATATAGCATAAAAACTGGAATTGCAAATATGTGACCAGAACTTCTAACAGTTTGTAGATAGGATATTACACAAAATTCTAGTATGTGCTGGACATGGACAGTGTCCATGATGCTTACTGGTGGCCAGATGTCGCTTGTGGGACTGAGCTACTGCTATTTCCTTGATATCCACCCTGTAGATTCAGACAGAATCATTACCCATAGGGTGCAGGAGAAATTCATTTGTAGAATATTCTGATGGACATATTCTACTGCTGTGTACAAAAGAATAGTTGAAAGACTGCTTTTGTATATCTCCTTTTCTCCTGTGTATAATTATTTGCCCTATGTTGTGGGTTTTTTCCATTCTCCTTCATGGAGTTATGGTCATTTTGATCCTTCTCTAGAATGTCTTTTTTTTTTTTTTTAATTAATTAATTAATTAATTAATTAGTTAATTTCTACTTTCAGAACTTTTGTTTATTTCTACGGCTGGCTCAGCCTGCCCTTAGGGCAGGGCTGGTGCAGCATGTGGTACTGGGGATCGAACTGCAGTCCCTGCAGCCGCCTGCCTGCTTTAGACTACTGAGCCATCCTGCCTGCTGGGCCTTAGAATGTCTTTTAGTAAACTGTGCAGGGTTGGCTTTGTCATCATGAAATTCTTTAGCTGTTCTTTGTCCTGGAAGTATTTCACTTCTCCATTGAACTTGAAAGAGAGTTTTGCAGGGTATAGCAATCTGGGCTAGAATTTGTTTTCTTGCAAGACTTGAAGTACTTTGTTTCATGTTCTTCTTGACTTGATGGTTTGTAAAGAGAAATCTGCTGTTATTCTAATGGGTTTCCCTTTAAATGTGATCTGTTTCTTTTCTCTAGCAGCTTTTAGTATACTGTTCCTATGCTGAATTTCTAAGATCTTGATTATTATATATCTAGGTGTGTTTTTAATTGGGTTGATGTTATTTGGAGTTCTATATGCTTCAGTTCTCTGAATGTCAGATTGTTTCCACATATTTGGGAAGTTTTCTGCTATTCTGTCCATATTCTTTTTATAGAATTTGTATTGACTCCTTTCTTACTTACGCCTATTAGTCTTTTTTTTTGTCTTTTTGAGACAGGGTTTCGCTATGCAGTTGAGGCTGGCATTGAGCTCACTTTTGTAGCCCAGGCTGGTCTCGAACTTGCACCAATCCTCCTGCCTCAGCCTCCCGAGTGCTGGGATTACAGGCGTGAGCCACCACGCCCAGTGCCTATTAGTCTTATGTTGTTCATCTTTGCATCATCTTGCAGATGCTGATTTTTTTTGTGTGTGTGCATCCTAGTTGTTTTTAAGAAATTTTTTCTTTTTGTTAGCTGCAATGCTGTATTTAAGGTCTGAAAACATATTTTCACCTTCATTCAAATAGTTTTGCCAGCTTGTGATTGAGATTTTATTTTCTTGTATAGCACTTTGAATCTGCTTCATGTATTCTATTTCTTTCCTATATTGCTCATTCAAGGATTCCATCATTTTTCTATTCTCTACTTTTTATCAGTGTTTTCTTTAGAAGCACTTAATACTTCTTTCATTATGGTTATTTGTTTTTTACTTCAGAAATTATTTCTGATCTGATTTCCTCAAATTGAAATTTTAAAAAGTTATTTATAAATGGAAGTCTGGGCAAGCCTACTGCAATGGCTGTTTTTTTTTTTGCTTGTTTGTTTTTTTAACTTTTTTTTTTTTTTTAATTACGACTGGCTCAGCCTGCCCTTGGGGTGAGGTTGGCGCAGCCTGTGGTGCCGGGAATCCAACTGTGGTCCCTGGGGTTGCCTAAGGTTTCCTAAGCTGGTACTTTAGACCACTGAACCATCTCGCCAGCCCTGCAATGGCTGTTTTAAAAGGAATTGTTTGTGGAGACCGGTGTTTGTATTGTCGACTCAGATGCACAACTATGCCCTTATACATTTGTTTTTTTCTGGTATAACCCAGTGTGTGTTAGATATGTGAGGGTTCTCTCTCTCCCTTCCTCTCCCTCTGCCTCTCTCCCTCCCTCTCCCTCTCCCCCCTCCTTTTCTCTCTCTCTCTCTCTCTCTCTCTCTGTTTGTATGTATGTATGTATGTATGTATGTATGTATGTATGTAGAGAAAGGGTCTCTCTTAAGTTGTCAAGTTGCCCAGGCTGGCCTCAAATGTAGAGCAATCCTGCTGCCTTATCCTCCCACAGTGATAGGATTTAAGATGAGCTCCACCTTGCCCAGCTGTTTCTAGTTCTATTTTTATGTGTGTGATACCAGGAATTGACCTCAGGACCTTGCGCTTGCCAGGCAGCAGCTTATTCTACTGAGCTGTCTCCCTGGCCCCTGTCGTTCTTTATTCTCATTTAGGCTTGAATGCTGGAGATTGAATCCATGATGTCTCTCATGCTAGCCAAGTGTGGCACAGCTGCCAGCATTGGCACTGGAGCAAAAAAAGCTTTGACAAAGTCAGATCCTTAAAGCAAACCAGTTGGGTGTGGTGGTGCACACCTGTAATTCCAGTACTTGGGAGGCTGAGGCAGGAGGATCAATATAAGTTTGAGACCAGCCTACAAAAGTGAGCTCAAGGCCAGCCTGAACTGCATAGTGAGACCCTGTCTCAGAAAGACCCTCCCCCCTGCAAAAAAAAATCCATAATCCCATAACTCTTTCAAGCCATGCCTTTTCCTTTTTTGTTTGGTATTGGGAATCTAACTTAGGACCTTGCACTTGCCAGGTAGGTACTGTGCCACTGAGCTGTATCTCTAGCTCTGTTATTTATTTATTTTATTTTTTTTTATTTAATATTTATTCTTTCTTTTTTTTTTTTAAGAATTTTTTATTTTTATTTTTATTTTATTTTACTTTATTTTATTTTTTTTTGTCTTTTTGAGACAGGGTCTCACTATGCAGTTCACTAGGCTGGCCTTGAGCTCACTTTTGTAGCCCAGGCTGGTCTCGAACTCACATCGATCCTCCTGCCTCAGCCTCCCAAGTGCTGGGATTACAGGCGTGAGCCACCACGCCCGGCTGCTATTTTTAAGAATTTTTTAAATTTTTTATTTTATTTTATTTTTTTCTTGTTTCAGAACTTTTGTTTATTTATTTATTTATTTTTATGGCTGGCTCAGCCTGCCCTAAGGGCAGGGCTGACGCAGCATGTGGTGCCGGGGATTGAACCGGGGTCCCTGCAGCCGCCTAAGCTTTCCTAAGCAGGCGCTTTAGACCACTGAGCCGTCCTGCTGGGCCGCCATCATTTCTTTTTGACAGGGTCTTACAATGTATTTCAGGCTGGCCTCGAACTCACTGTGTAACCCAGCGTGGCCTCCAGTCCTCATGAGGATCTTCCTGTCCTGGCCTCCTGAGCGGTATGATCATAGTGTGTGCCACCATGCCAACTTTAAACCATGTTTAAAAGTTATAACAAGCTGTGAAGTCTTCTTAGATGAACTGAGTGACTAATTGATAGCTTTTGAAAGAATGTGATCAGAGAAGGAGGGGCTTATGCTATTTAAGGTTGCCTCCTCCTCTGTGTGCACAGATAGAAATCCTATAAGGAATTAGCCAGGAAGCAAAACCTTTTCCATGACATAACATTGTCCCAAGATTCCCTGCAATCCAGAGTTAGTAGGCCTGATTTCCTGTCCGTTGCCTCATTGAGGACTAGGTTCTAAAACTCTTACAAGTTTATTTGGAAGTTTACTATTTTTCATCTTTATCAAGGTTTACCTCTGATAGTTAGGTCTGCTTTAATATCTCCCACTCAACTTTAGCATTTATAGAACCCAAGGGACAAGTGTTAGACACCCTAGTTTTTTTTTTTTTGAGACAGGGTCTCACTGTGCAGTTCAGGCTGGCCTTGAGCTCACTTTTGTAGCCCCGGCTGGTCTCGAACTTACAACGATCCTCCTGCCTCAGCCTCCCAAGTGCTGGGATTACAGGCGTGAGCCACCACGCCCGGCTCTAGACACCCTAGTTTGTAATAAGATGTTGCATGCTAGGCATGGTAGAACTTGTCTATATACCTAGCACTCTGGGAGACTAAGGCAGAAGAATCCAACCCTACTGTAGTGTGGGTGTCTTAGTGAGACCTGTTTTCATATATAAAGAATAAAGAAAGGGCCTGGGCAGGTGGTATGTGCCTGTTAATTGGTAAATGTGTAATTTCTTGATGTGAGCATTTTCATGCTTTCCAAGCATCTGGCTCTTGCAGTGAGGTGCAGCAGGGTTGTAAGGCTGGTCTTGCCACATACTTTTTTTCTTGTCCTCTTTGGCTCTGAAATGTGGCTACTCACATGCAGCATTGAGAGTCCTTTTTGTGTTCCTGTATACCAGGTTGGGCACCCACTGGCTTGTGAGCTGTATGCAGCTTCTGACAGCAAATAAGGTCACAAATCATTTACTCTTAATGTTCATTGTCTTGTGGTTTTTTAGAAAAAAGTTTTCATGGCTCAGTTGTAGTGCATTTGAGCACGGTCAGTGTCGGTGACAATAGGATGCCTTGTTCTGATTCCATCTCCTGCCCTGCTACATGCAGTTGAGTTGAAATTTGCGTGTATCAGTGTACTAGAGTGACGTGTGCTTGTGTGGTTTTGCAAGTGAAAGGCAGTGAACCCCTGGGAATGTGTCAGCCTACCCAGATGGGAGTGTGTTTGAAGGCAGACCATTTATTTACCTTTATTAAGCAGCTATGTAGATTTTCTTATTTAATTATTAGACTCAGGCTTTCTATGTTCCTGAAGTTTTTTAATTAGTTCATAAAGTAATTTAATAAGGTACATATTAAGAAATAGAGGAGGTTTGATTTTAACTATGTTAACTATATGATATATTTCTATGTGCGGTGTAAGACAAGCCAAAAGGTTCGACCGTCATGCCAAGATGCTCCATAACTTTCCAATGGGCCCTTCTTGCTCTCAGTTCCTGGCAGGCCTGGTATGTAGGTGAGAGTTGGATACGCTCCTTTTGCCAGTGCAGGGCTTAAACTGACATGTTTGGTCATGCTTGCGTCTTGTTGCAGTTTACAAGTAAATGTTGCATCTATTAATGGTGTGCAGCATGCTGTTTTATATCTATTTAAATCATGGCCTGAGGAAGTCCAGCCTTCAGCGTGCATTGTTTTGTGTGGCTAAGAAAAATGAAAAATCTGCTTTCATCAATTTCCCAGTATGTTGCTGTGAACAGTAGTCACTGTAATATACACTACATGTTAGCTTCCTGTCACGCTCACATTTTGGGTCCTTTCACCAATATTTCTCAAGCACTCAGTTCAGGCAGTGGTAAGTAACCATTATGTTACTGTTTCTACAAGGTTTTACACTCTGTTCAGATGACCTCAGTTGATCTTTTTCTTTTCTTTTTTTGGTTTTTAAGGCAGGGTTTCTCTATTCACTTCAGGCTGGCTTTGAGCTCACTTTGTAGACCAGGCTGGTCTCAAACCCACTATGTTTCTTTTTGCCTCAGCCCTCGAAATGCTGAGACTATAGACGTGTGCCACTGTGCCTGGCTCCATTGGCCTTCTTTCTGTTGTTAGCTTGCCATAATGTCCTGTAGGTTCATCCGTGTTGGAACCAAGACAAAGTTTTTTCTTTAGCTAAATAGTAATAAGCATATATACCTTATTTTTGTGTGGTTTTCTTTCTATCTTTTTTTTATGAGCAGGATAGATTTATTGAGGGGAAAGAAAGCTGCTGTTGAGAGAGGGACAGAAGGTGGTCCTGAGTGGGTGGTCCCCAGTATGCTTTTCTTTAGCGGTGGTACAGAGGTTGTTGAAGTGTTTTGTCTATTTGGGATAGTGCTGCGGCATCTGTAGGTTAATGTGTCTGTAACATACTGATGTCCTGTTGAATGGAAATAAGCTCAGAGGAACTGCTAGTACATGGTAGTTCTATTTATAATTTCTGAGGAACTTCCATAATATTTTCCATAGTGGCTATGCACACTGATTTTTTTTTTTTTTTAAGTTGAGCTGCTTATCCATTATATACTTAGCAAATCAGTGGACATGGAATGTCACTCAGAGTATTCTTTTTGTCCCCTGGACTGTATGTTTTTATTCTAGTGCTTAAGCTTTTGCAGCCTTGTAATACAGTCAAACTGCATAGATAGTGTAGCTCCAGCTTTCTTAAAAAAGCTGAACACTCCTGGCTGTTTGGGGTACAGTGTTTGTATTTATCCTAGGGATAAATTTGATTTGATTGTAAGTTGTTGTTGTTGTTATTTTTACAGGTGCTAGTGACTGAGCCCAGCATGCTGTACCACTGAGCTACGTTCCTGGTCCTCCCAGACCTTTTTAGTTTTTGAAATAGGATCTCAGTAAGTTACCGTGGCTGGCCTTGAATTTGTGATTCTCCTAATTTAGCCAGCTAGGTAGCTTGTATTACAGGTGAACACCACCAAAGTTTTGGGGTTTTTTTTGGCGGAACCAGGGCTCTGACTCAGGACCTTGTGCTTGCCTGTGCCACTGAGCCACCTGCCAGGCCCCTGAATGGTCTATTGCATTGAGATTGTGTTGAGTTGGAGAGTGATTTTGGTGACGTTTTTTGCATCTGTATTAAAGCGGACCTCAAACAGGTGATCCTCCTGCCTTAGTCTCTGAGGATGTACATGGCCAATTCTTTTTTTTTTTGTAGCATCTTTCTCTGGTTTTAGTAACATGGTAATGCTGACCTCTTAAAGTGGATTTATGAAGTATTTTCTCTTTAATTTTTGGAGGGGTATGTGAAGGATTGCTATTATTCTTTTTTGTAGAACGTAGCTTTAATGTATTGTCCCACTTTGTCCTGTGAGTTCTCTAGTGAGAAATCTGCTTTCTCTTGTGTTTAGGGTGCTCTTCTGCATTTGAGTTTTTCTTTATCTGTTATCTGAGTGTTTCTTTATCAAATGTAGAGATTCACATAGGTTGTGCATGTGCTCTAACACTCAGACTTGTATTTGATTTTTGAACTTGTGGCTATGACACTGTTCTATTCCTGTGAGGATTGATTTTTGTTTTGTTTTCAAGAACTCTGAATCTCCTGTATGAAGATAACTGCTATGTTTCACAGTGTGGGAAATTTTTACACTTTTCTTGTACAGTACTGGAGGTGGAAGGTAGGGCTTCGGGTAGGGCCTCTTGTTGCAGGCCAGGGCTTTGCTGCCAAGGCACAGGCGAAGAATGGCTCTTTGTGTTTTGTCTCACTGTACTGGAGATGTAACAGGAGACGTCATTTGGAGCTGCAAGCCCAGACTTTTTGATTTTTTTATATTTTGAGAGGTGTATTGTGTAGCTGGCGTTGAAAACAGATCTTTCTGCCTCAGTCTACAGAAAAAGGTGGATTGCAGGTGTGTACCACCATGCCCAGCCTTGGTTTTTAAAGTGCTATTTCTGCCTTACTGTGTTTTTCTGCTGTCCTGTGAAGAGAGAATTCACTGTTTTTATTTTACTTTCCTATAAATTCCATAATTTTTTTTTTTTTGGTCTTTTTGAGACAGGGTCTTGCTATGCAGTGCAGGCTGGCCTTGAGCTCACTTTTGTAGCCCAGGCTGGTCTTGAACTCGCAGCGATCCTCCTGCCTCAGCCTCCCAAGTGGGGAGATTACAGGCGTGCGCCACCACGCCCGGCTTATTCCATAAACTTTCTACACTTTTTTTTTCATTTTTGTCATGCAACTACATTTACAAAGACTGTTGGAGGTCATGTATTCTTTCAGTGATGATCTTTACTTGTTTTAAAATTTTCTTTGTATGAAAACTAGATGTTGGGGCCCAGCAGGATGGCTCAGTGGTCTAAAGTGCCTGCTTGGGGAAGCTTGGGCGGCTGTAGGGACTGCGGTTCGATCCCTGGCACCTCATGCTGCGCCAGCCCTGCCTTCAGGGTGGGCTGAGCCGGCCATGAAAATGAGTGAATAAACAAATAAAGGTTCTGAAACAAGAAGAAAAATAATAAAATAAATTCTAAAAAAAAAAAGAAAGAAAACTACATGTTAGAAATAGTAAAAAGTGCAAGTAGAAGTTCCTGGGGCAGATTCATCAGTAATGGTGTAAAGTGCGTCACTGAGAAGACTCAACAAATGTGCAAGTGTTTGGCATTTTGGTGCTTTCTTTCCTCTGTCCTGCGTACCTGCAGGGATGGATTCCCGTGTTTGAGATACAGTATGATCTCGTATTTGGAAGTTCACAACATGCTGGTTCTTAATACCTTATGTGTAACAGTAGAACATTACATTTAAGTATCCCAGGTATCGGTATACTTTATCTCAATTTACCATTTCCTCATTACTGGAATCTAAAACTGTTTTTTTTTTTTTTTTTTTTGTCACTTAGTGATTATCTGCTGTGAAGGAGTATTCAAATAAGATAATGGATATAAGGAACTATTGTATGTGCATAAGTGTGTGTATATATATGTAACATATGCTGTCAGTGATGGACTGTACATAGTGTTGTTCATTAAATGACAGTAGTATTACTGATTTGATGTTAAAAGAGTTTGTCCTCATTTTAGTGGTGTTTCATATGTTGCCAGCAGAAAGCTGCTTGATGTTGTTTGAAAACTGCTAAGCTTCTTGATTAAATGTTTGTCAACAGGAATCTACATAGCCTTGTGTAAAAAGGAATAGCTGCTGCCACCGTCCACGTAAGATTTGTCAGCTGCCCTGTCGTGTCTTTGGCTCACAGAAGAGTGTGATCATACGTACTTCATCAGCACATTTGTAAGATGGATGTCACCAGTTTGTCTCATGGTAAGTCCTGTTGTTTCTATTTTCCAGAGAATTGGCTTTAGGCCTCTCTGCATGATACAGAGTGCAGTAGGTGTGGGCTCAAAGACCATGCTGTGGGTCCATTCCTGAGGCACTGCAGTGCAGGGCCAGAGAGCCTTGTGCAGAGGTCAGCTCTCGGAATGTCTTCTCTGGGAAGAGGCACTGCATAATCACAATTCATGAATTCTGTTGCCATGGGGAAATTAATCTCAGGGCCTATCTCCTTACTTGTAAAGTGAGACCAGTGTACTTTCCTGACTGTGGCTTGCCATCACTTTTTGTGGCTGAGTGGCAGGCACTGTGCTTCCTAAGGATTTTGTATCTTTAGTTTTTCTGATTATATTGGGATTTGGAAGTAGGATGGAAAGATGTCTGTGCTGTGAGTGGGCTTTTGGTCAGCTCTGAGTTCTTACGTCTTCACTCTTCCAGGAGGTCTACTTTCTGGGGACCCAGTCGGCAGTCATGAAGAAGAGGTAGAGACAGAAGGGACAGTGGCCAACTCCCTGAAAAATTACCAAGTATGGAGTCTGTGTTTCATTCCACACACTCAGATTGCAGTGACCCAGCAGGCACATTGTCACATCAGCGGACCTAGCACAAGGATTGCGTCCCTAGTTGAATTTCCCAGGAAGTGGAGCCTTTTGCATTTGTGAATGATTCCCTTGAAAGTCATTGCCGTTTTTAGTAACTACCTAGCAATTTGAATCTCATGGCACCAATTGTGTGTCTTTTTTTAAATCATGTGTCTTTTAATGCCCAGTGTTCTGAAAGATATAAAATGAAGGTGTAGTTTTCTCAGAAGACTTCATTCATCTGCTACCACATATTAGGTGTATGCAGTACAGAGGAAGAATAATTGGGTGACGAAATAAGACAAAAAGAGCTTCATGTCCTATGAGGTGCATTGATGTTTGTGACGTGGCGTTGAAGCTGTGAGTGGAGCAGCTCAGTGAGTGTGGGTGCAGCGAAGAGTCCGAGGGCCACCGAACCCTGGCATTGATAGTGGGAATTCACATCTGTAGGCACTGAGTACCCCCTTTACTCTGAAAATCGATGCAGTTATTTATTATTTGGCTCAAGACAGCTTGTGCTGTAATTTAGGATTCAGAGAACCTGGAGGATGTGGCTGTGGATGGCACCCAGCTGGAAGAACCTGTGATGAACACAACACAGAGCAGCATACACAGCGATGTAATGGTGAAGACCTCGCAGAGGCTGGCCACAGTAGGTATGGCTGTCACATTTCCTATAGCCTCCTACAGAATAGGTGCGTTTATGTAGTTACTTTGTTTGATAATGGTGAGTAAAATTAATCTCTCCCCTAGTAACTTTTTCTTTCTTTTTTTTTTTTTTTAGAATTTTATTTTTTCTTGTTTCAGAACTTTTTTGTTTGTTTATTTATTTATTTTTATGGCTGGCTCAGCCTGCCCTGAGAGCAGGGCTGCCACAGCATGTGATGCTGGGGATTGAACCGCAGTCCCTGCAGCCGCCTAAGCTTTCCTAAGCAGGCGCTTTAGACCATTGAGCCATCCTGCCAGGCCCATCCCTAGTAACTTTTGTGGTTCTTTCTTTTTGTATTTTTTTTAGGGAAGGTTCTACAGGGTGTTCCGGATCTCACTACTAGATCGGACTTGTAGTGATACACCTGTTTACAACCTCCCAAGAGCTGGGATTATGGGTGCACACCACCACACCCAGTCTCAGTTGTGTCTCAGTGCACCCTGGGGGTGAGGCCTGCATGGCAGGCTTGAAGATTAAACCCCCAGCCTCTGCCCCTACTTGTAGGTGCTTTAATCTGCTGAGCTATTTGGCTAGCCCTTCCCTAATAAACTTGAATCTCATGTGATAAGGTTTTTTTTTTTTTTTTAATTTTTAAAAATTTCTTGTGGCACTGAGTATTGAACTCAGGACCTTTTCACTGAGCTAAATTTCTAACCCTAAAAAAACAAAACTCAGTTTTTTTAATTTTGACTTTGAGGTGTAGTCTAAGTTGCTGTAACTCAGGCGCTGCTTAAATTTTTGATCATCCCTGGCTGTGTCAGAAGGTTTTGGACTCACTGTGTAGCTCAGCTGGCCTCACAGTTAGCAGTCCTCCTGCCTCAGTGTCATGAGTGCTAGGATTACAGGTGTGTGCTGCCACACCTGGCTTGCTCTAATATTTGAGTCTTCGGTCTGTTCTGTTGAATTGGGGATGGGACCTGCACTTTGACCTATGCTAGGAAGATCTCCATTACTGAACTATATTCCCGGTCAACTGGTCTAGTTTGTTACCTGACAAAAGGTTTCTGTGGTTTACTTTTTTTTCCTCTGAGATGATTAAAAATGTTAGAGCTTTGTAAATGTGATTGTGACAATCAGTGGTTTGGAAGTCAAAGATTACCAATTTTGGAATCACACAATGAGGTCTTGTCTATCTTTTTAATCTGCTTGAAATAGTTCTTTGTGTTCAGTAGAATTATGGAATTGAATCATGGGAAGTTTTGTCAGTGCTTCATGAATATTATCTTTGCTGTGGACAGGATGTCAGATGCTTATCAAACCCAGCCCCATGTCTTACTCAAAAGGAGAACTGGTGGGCCCGGTGGGATGGCTCAGTGGTCTAAAGCGCCTGCTTGGGAAAGCTTGGGCGGCTTCAGGGACCACGGTTTGATCCCCAGCACCACATGCTGCGCCAGCCCTGCCCTCGGGATGGGCTGAGCCAGCCATAAAAATGAGTGAATAAACAAACAAAAGTTCTGAAACAAGAAAAAAAATAAATAAAATAATATTAAAAGGAGAACTGGTGACAGGGCAGAACGGAGCTGTGCAAGGTGAGTGCTTGTGAAGAACAACCCAGTACTGTGATGTTAGCTTCAGTTTATTTGGAGTATAGAGAGGGAACTTGTCAAAGGGTAAGTGTTCATTTTTAATTTACAGTTTGTAGAGGTTTCAGTCCCTGATGAGCTGGCTCTAAGGCAGGGCAGTATGGCAGAGAAGAAACAGTCCATGGCAGAGCAGGCAGGAGGCAGCACACAGTGAGCCTTCCTGTCCTTTATATTTCATTCACACTGTAAGACCATTGGTTGGTGCCACCCATACCCAGGGCAGGTCTTCCTGTTATCCATACCTAGAACCATGCCAAACCAATCAGAACGTTAATCCCAGTTATCACTTATCACACTCATAATTGATGGCTCAGCCACCTTCCAAAAGCCCCACCTTGGGCCCGGCAGGATGGCTCAGTGGTTTAAAGTGTCTGCTTAGGAAAGCTTAGGCGGCTGCAGGGACTGGGGTTCAATCCCTGGCACCACATGCTGTGCCAGGCCTGCCCTCAGGGCAGGCTAAGCCGGCCATAAAAGTAAATAAATAAAAACATTCTGAAACAAGGAAAAACAAAACAAAACAAACAAACAAAAAAAAAAAACTACAAACAAAAGCCCCACCTTATAAGTACATGAATCCACTGTGGGGACATTTAGCTAAATACAGATGATAATAGAGCCTCTCAGAAATTCTTTTACTTTTGTTCTTTTTTTCTGTCTTTTTCCAGTGCTATGTGATCTCAGAAATGTTATACTGTTTCTTCACACTTTATTTTTATATTTGTTTCCTTTTCTTCACTTTCATCTTTCCATTTTCCTTTTTGGGATACTGAGGATTGAGCTAAGGCCTCGCCTATTTGAGGCAAGTGCTCTACTACTGAACTACAACCCCATTCTTGTTTATATGTTTGTTTTGCTACAGTGTCCTGCTAAATTTCTAAGGCTGACTTCAAGCTTTATAGATCTTCCCTTTTTGTCCTCCATTTAGCTGGGATCATAGCTATGCAGTACTATGCCCAGTTTATTTTTTATTTTTTATTTTTTAAATTAATTAATTATTTATTTATTCTTGTTTCTGAACCTTTGCTTGTCTATTCACTCATTTTTATGGCTGGCTCAGCCCACCCCGAGGGCAGGGCTGGCGCAGCATGTGGTGCCGGGGATCGAACTGCGGTCCCTGAAGCTGCCCAAGCTTCCCCAAGCAGGCGCTTTGGACCACTGAGCCATTCCGCTGGGCCCCCCAGTTTATTTTTATTTTTATTTATTTATTTTTTTTTTTGTGGGACTGGGGTTTGAATTCATGACCTTGCACTTGCCAGGCAGGCACTTGTGCCATGGAGCTATCTCCCCAGCCCCCCCAGTTTATTTTTAATGTTCTAATATTTCTTTGTTTTTTACCCCTGATAATATATATCATATTTATTATCTATCATGGTATTAATTTTCACAGAATCAGTACTTAACAAAACTGTGACCTTGTCATTGCTAAGTTTTCACTAAATCATAAATGTTATTTTGACTCCATTATGTTTATTTATTTTTATTTTCTTCTTTTTTTTTTTTTTTTTTTTTTTTTTTTTTTTTTTTTTTTTTTTTTTTTTTTTGTGGGACCAGGGTTCGAACTCACGACCTTGCACTTGCCCAGCAGGCACTTGTGCCTCGGAGCTATCTCCCCAGCCCCCCTATTTTTATTTTTATTTTTATTTTTTTGTCTTTTTTTTTGAGGCAGGGTCTCGCTATGCAGTTCAGGCTGGCCTTGAGCTCACTTTTGTAGCCCAGGCTGGTCTCGAACTCGCATCGATCCTCCTGCCTCAGCCTCCCAAGTGCTGGGATTACAGGCGTGCGCCACCACACCCGACTTATTATGTTTATTTTTATCTTATTTTATTATTCTAGTCATTTGGAGGTATAGCCTCATTGTGTAGTCCAGGCTGGCCTCAGATTCACAGTGATCCTCCTGCCTCAGCCTCCTGAGTGCTGGGATTGTAAGCTTGCTAACACCACACTTGGTTACATTTATGTTTAAAACAAAAAGATTTTTTCAAGAATCCTAGTTCCTTTTTTTTTTTTAAGAATTTTTAAATTTTATTTATTTATTTTTTTCTTGTTTCAGAACCTTTGTTTGTTTATTCACTCATTTTTATGGCTGGCTCAGCATGTGGTGCTGGGGATCGAACCGCGGTCCCTGAAGCCGCCCAAGCTTTCCCAAGCAGGCGCTTAAGACCATTAAGCTATCCTGCCGGGCCCCAAGAATCCTAGTTCTTGAACTCAGGACTTCTCTACTGCTGACCTACCCCTCCAACCCTTATTAAAATTATTATTGTAAGATAGGATATTGCTAAATTAATCAGTCCCTTGAATATGTTACTCTACTTCTTTAAGCCTAAATTAATTTTTCTTTTCTTTTTTTGTTTATTTCAGAATTAGAAATGCAGTTACAAACCAAAGATTCAGCACTTCAGCAGGATATTTTGACTGAACATACTTCTGGTGGGATACAACTGGTAAAATTTATTTTTGTATTTTGTATTGAGTCTTGGTTGGGAATTCCATATTAAATCAAAAGTGGGCCAATACTTGAGAGTAAATAGGTTTCACCTGAGAGAGAATATCTCTGAATTTTTTTTTTTTTTTTTAAATGACCAGTTCAGTCTGCCCTGGGGGCAGGGCAGCACAGCATGTGGTACTGGGGATCGAACAGTGGTCCCTGCTGCTGCCTAAGCTTTCCTAAGCAGGTGCTTTAGACTACTGAGCCATTGTGCCAGCCCTGAACATATATTTTGATAATGATGAATATAAGGATATGCATAGTATACCATACTGGTAGCCTTATCAAAAATAGCATAATGCAGTCAACTAGGAAGACACAGTTCTTTTAAAATAGATGTGTTACCAGCACTCCTTAAAGCAGAATGCATCTGTAGCAACACTTCGCCCCAATTGAATTTCCCCAGAACATGTGTGTCTCATATAGGTGAAAGAGTACCCTCTTGTGAATCTTCACTTTCGAGGTGTTACTTACATATTTTTTAATATTCTAATAGATGGCAAGGAAGTAACACCATCTTTTCTCAAATGCTTGTGTGTTACACTTTAGCAGGTCTTTGTAACATGCTCAGGAATGTGCTGTTTAGAAACTAGGATGCAAAGACTGTGAATCTCATTGCGTGAGATAAGTTCACATGTAAGAGGTGCCAAAAGCCATACAACTGGGAGGAGAACCTTGGGGACAGAATGTAGGACTCTTCAGAATCCTCACAGGCACTGGTGTCATTTCCTCACTTACCTGTGTACATTGCTGGAGGATGATACTACTTGGGCCCACCTACTGTTTCTGTGATGATTTAGGACTCTGTGACCTTTGAGGATGTGGCTGTAGATTTCACCAAGGAGGAGTGGACTTCTCTGGATCCAACTCAGAGAAATCTTTACAAAGATGTGATGCTGGAGAACTACCAGAACCTCTCCACAGTAGGTAAGACTGCCACCATTCCTTGTAGCCTCTTAGAGACCATATTTAACTATTCTACCATTAGTGATGTCAGCTCAGATATGGTAGGAGATAAGGAATATGGTCTCTCTCAAATCGATTTAATTTACCATAGTGGTTCCCAACTAATTGTGCTCCTAGACTCAATAGCATCACCATCTTTCTAATAGAAATATGCATTTAGAGGTTGTTTTCTTTATCCATGTTTTAACCTTTTCATATGAACAAACCTCTTTCACTATAATGATTAGAACCATTGGGGCCTGGCGGGATGGCTCAGTGGTCTAAAGTGCCTGCTTGGGAAAGCTTGGGTGGCTTCAGGGACCGTGGTTCGATCCCCGGCACCACATGCTGTGCCAGCCCTGCCCTCGGGGCGGGCTGAGCCAGCCATAAAAATGAGTGAATAAACAAAGGTTCTGAAACAAGAAAAAAAAAAGATTAGAACCATTGTTGTGGTGTTTTTAGATGTTTTTTAATGTGTGCTTAAACCTGAGAATTTTACGCATTACGAAAAACCGATTTCAGGATACCCAAAACATGAATACTTATTTTTTGAACTGTTGTAGAAGTAGTTTTAATCCTTTCATCAAAAACATAGTTTTAAGCTGTACTTGTGGCATGTACCGATAATCCTAGCACTAAGTCGAGCTCAGTGGCATAAGCTTCTGTCTGGCAAGTGCAGGGTCCTGAGTTTGATTTTGATATCCGGTACCTAGAAGAAGAAGAAAAAAAAAAAATCCACTCTGTTGAGGGGATATAGCTCTGGCACTAAGTCAGAGACAGGATTACAGGATTACTATGAGTGTGAGGCTAGCCTATACAGCGTAGGGAGACCTCATCGCAGACAGCAAGTTGTCTATTATGGGAAGGTTAGTCATGTCTTACTTGAGCCTAGTCTAACATGAATGTGTTTTTTTTTTTTTTCTGTGTGTAGGACGTCAGTTATTGAAACCCAGTCTGATTTCTTGGTTGGAGGAAGAAGTAGAATTGACCATAGTGGAGCAAGGCTTTCTCCAAGGTGAGTGTTTATAAAAAATGTTATTAATTCAATATAGTTGGAATTATAATGGAAACATTTAAAAAGACCGCTTTGACTGTGAAAACTGAGGTTCTTGGACTCAGTGGTCTTGGATGTTTTTAACTTCCACTGCCATTATTTTATCTGTCTTATGGTCACATTAATGACTTGGCTGTGTTCCTCTTTGAGTTTATGGTTCCTATATTTGTGCAGTTATGTCTTTCTTCCCTGATCTTACTGTTTCTAATCATTGTCAAATCTTGTAGAAAAAGCCGGGCATGGTGGCTCATGCCTGTAATCCCAGCACTCGGGAGGCTGAGGCAGGAGGATCGGTGCAAGTTCGAGACCAGCCTGGGCTACAAAAGTGAGCTCAAGGCCAGCTTGAACTGCATAGTGAGACCCTGTCTCAAAAAAGACAAAAAAAAAAAAAAAAATCTTGTAGAAAAAATTATTAATGAATATGCATTTTTATTTAACTTCTTGTATTGTGGAAACCCTTACATGTTTGCCTGTTTCACTTCAGAATGGGAAATGCACCTTAAAACCAAAAGTGCAGTACTTGAGAAGGATATTTTCTGGTCAGATACATCAAACCGGATAAAACAGGTAAGAGTCAACCTGATATTTCTGGTGCAATACAGTTGGGCTTTGGTGGTGGACACCTTCAATCTGAGAGGCTGGGCTGGAGGGTTTCTGTGAGTTTAGGGACAGCCTGGGATACATAGTAATTTCAAGGGCAGTCTGAACTACACAATGAGATTCTTTCTCAGAAATAATGAGGAAAGATTAGGAATTCTGTCAAGCATGAGATATTTAAGGAACCTTCAACTTCTGAGTCTATTGTCCTTAAAGATATGTCCCATACCTGGCGTGAAACTTGGTGTTGAGTTCCCACAAGCACACATTCCCATGTAAATTTGAAAAATCTTTAATTCTGATTCATCCATTTATTAGCAGGTAGGAAATCACAATGGAAGGGAGCTCTGTGACCCTCAGGACTCTGGAAAAGTCTTCAGTGAACACACACACTTTCAGGCACACATCAGTCCTCTGAATGCAGAAGACACTTCAGAGTATAATCAGTGTGAAAAAGACTTCGTTCCACTGGTGGTGAAAACCTCTGAAGAGAATCTTTCTTTATTGAACCAGGTTGCAGAATCCTCTTCTGTGGTTCTAGATACTTTTCAAAAAACTTCTCAAGATAAATCTTTTGAGGGTATTGACTCTGGGAAAGCTTTTGTTAATCAGTCAAAGCTTCCAAGCCATATGAAAACTCATAGTGGAGAAAAGCTCTCTGAAATGGAACAGTGTGGGAAGGCTTTTACTGTCCCTGCAAATGGTGATGAGTATACTCAAATGCCTACTGAGAAAAATTTCTATGAATGTAAGAAATGTGGAAAATTCTTCACGCATCCGGCTTACCTTAATATTCATATGCAGAACCACCCTGTTGAGAAACCATATAAATGTCAGGAATGTGGGAAAGCCTTCACACAGCGCTCCAGCTTAATTGTACATCTAAGACAACACACTCGGGAGAAGTCCTATGAATGCAAGGAATGTGGGAAAGCATTCATTCAACCGTCACGCCTTACTGAACATATGAGATGTCACACAGGAGAGAAACCTTTTCAGTGTGACCATTGTGGGAATGCCTTTGCTTCTTCCTCTTATCTTACCACACATTTGAGAACCCACACTGGAGAAAAACCCTTTGAGTGTAATGTCTGTGGGAAAGCATTTACCCGATCCTCTTACCTTCTCGGACACATACGGACTCACACTGGGGAGAAACCCTATGAATGTAAAGTATGTGGGAAAGCCTTCAGTGGACGCTCATGGCTCACTATTCACTTACGAAAACATACTGGTGAGAAGCCCTATGCATGTACATTATGTGAAAAAGCCTTCACTAGCTTTGCTCAACTTACTGAGCACACAAAAACTCACACTGGTGAGAAGCCCTTTCAGTGTAAGGTATGTGCAAGAACCTTTAGGAATTCGTCATGCCTTAAGACTCACTTTCGAATTCACACTGGAATAAAACCTTATAAATGTAATTTCTGTGGGAAGGACTTCACTGCCCGATCAGGCCTTACTAAGCATGTTCTCATTCACAATGGTGAGAAACCCTATGAGTGTAAGGAATGTGGGAAAGCGTTCAGTACATCCTCAGCACTTGTTGAACATATAAGAATTCATACAGGAGAGAAGCCCTTTGAATGTTACAAGTGTGGTAAAGCCTTGGCTTATTCCTCATCTCTTGTTGCACATTTGAGATCTCACACTGGAGAGAAACCCTTTCAGTGTAACCTGTGTGAGAAAGCATTTTCCCGTTCTTCCTACCTTCGCATTCACATGCGAACTCACACTGGTGAGAAACCCTATGAATGCACGGAATGTGGGAAAACCTTCCCTGAGCGTTCGTGTCTTACTAAGCATGTTAGGACACATACTGGGGAGAGGCCATATGAATGTAAGGAGTGTGGAAAAGGCTTCACTAGCTTTGCCCAACTTACAGTACACATAAAAACTCATAGTAGTGAGAGGCCCTTCAAATGTAAGCTATGCACAAAATCTTTTAGGAATTCCTCATCCCTTGAGACCCATTTTCGAATTCACACTGGAGTAAAACCATATAAATGTACTTACTGTGGGAAAGATTTCACTGCACGCTCAGGCCTTACTATACATTTACGAAATCACACTGGTGAGAAGTCCTATGCATGCCAGGAGTGTGGGAAAGCCTTCACTACTTCCTCAGGCCTCATTGCACATGTACGAAGTCACAAAGGTGAGAAACCCTTTGAATGTGACCACTGTGGGAAAGCTTTTGCGTCATCCTCATATCTTAATGTGCATTTGAAGATTCACACTGGAGAGAAGCCTTTTCAGTGTACAGTGTGTGGAAAGACATTTACTTGTTCTTCTTACCTTCCTATTCACATGCGAACGCATACTGGGGAGAAGCCCTTTCAGTGTATGATATGTGGGAAATCATTTTTATGGTCCTCTTACCTTCGTGTTCACATGAGAATTCACACTGGAGAGAAACCTTATGTATGTAAGTATTGTGGAAAAGCCTTTACTGAGCACTCGGGCCTTAATAAACATTTACGGAAACATACCGGGGAGACAACATATGGAGAGACGCCCACACCATTTCGGGAGACACCTGCATCGTTTGGAGCAGCACCATATGAATATAAAGAAGGTGGGGAAACCTTAACTAGTCCTGATGATAACACAAGTCCTGACAATAATGAAGATAACTCTTTGGACAGAAAGGCTTTGAATGTAAGGAATTCAGAAAACATTTTGGAAGTCCTTGATCCTTAGCTATTACAGTTTAGTCCCAAGAAATCTTAACAAATATATGCAATGTGAACATTCATACGTGGCTTGGAAGAACTTGGAATGCCCCATAAATTTAAGGGACATGGGAGCATCATTGGAAGAACTGACTTTAAAGCTATATAACATAAGAAACATGCAACCCATTTGTATTTCCTTGAGTCTTAATAAATATGTGAAGAGTTCCAATGAAGCAAATGGGTTGATTTGGAAGAGTTCTAGCAAGTAGTTTGGAGAAAAATTAGATGAAAGGTGGAAATGTTGAAAAATCACTTGTTGGTTTTAACTTTGACTAGTGTTCTAAACTGAACAGAAACTACATGTATGTGGTATGGGATCTTTACTGTCCTAAAGTCTTAATAGTCATAGCTTTCTGGATGGTTCTTTAGGTAAGTGTTACATATTTCAGCATTTGTACTTTTATGACTTCAGGTATAAGTTCCTAATTTCCATTATAGTATTTCTTAAAATATATGTTTCATGTGATTGAAAATTATCTTTTATATTTAGGGTCTGATGTCTGCATTATTAAATGAGAATGGTAAATCCACCATATTCATCATCTCACATAGTTAAGCTCTTACTGTGTCTTGGAAACACTTTACTGTCTTTAAGTTTCAAGAATGTATGATATTAGTATGAACTAAAATCACAAGATAACACAGATTCTCATATTTGTACTTTAGTCTGAGATCTCTACCTACATATATACTATATACAAAATATGTAGCTCCTTTCCTCCCAGTCCCCAGCCTTTTGTTACTATCCATTCTCTGATTTGTCTTTAGATTCCACTTATGAGGTTGTGCACTCTTTGTCTTTGTGTATCTGGTTTATTTCCCTTAACTTTTTTTTTTTTTTTTTTTTACTATGGAATTCTTTCCCCCTCTTATTTTGAGACAGGGTCTTGCTATTTAGTTCAGGCTGGGCTTGAGCTCACTTTGTAGCCCAGGCTAGTCTTGAACTCACAAAGATCCTTCCTGCCTCAGCCTCCTGAGTGTTGGGAATATAGGTGTGGGCCACATCTGGCTTATATATTTTACATGTCAGCAATTATCACATCTATAGTCTAAAATTTATATTTCTGAAGAGTATCAGGAAGCATAGGTGAGATTGGAAAAAAAAAGTACAGTGAATATTAAAGCCTGTATTGTGGTTAACACAAACTCAACGCCCATGCTCCCTTTGAAACACACTTGCGACTTTCTGGGGCAGTTCTGAGGCCCCTCTTTGGTGTGTCCTTGTGAGGTATGATAAAAAAAATACTGTAAAGGTGCTGCTGAGTGCCACCCAGGAAAGGCATGCTTGTAAAAGCTCATCCACTTTATTTAACAGACCTGGCACTGGGTGACTTCTGGCTCCTCAAAAGTCAAAATGGCCTTGAAAGGTCTGTGTTTTGAATTAGTTCAGGACACAGAGGCAGCCATAATAAAAGTGTTCCAGAGAATGGCAAGGATTATGGCTGGAATCAAGGTGTATGAAGTAAGCTCTAGGGGGGATTATTTTGTGAGTTTTTGTTGGTATAACTTATTCACTGTAGTTTTTTTTTTTTTTTTTTTTCTTCTTATCACTGCATAGATAAAAGCAGTAGCTCTCTATGTTCAGCACAATGCAGATTAATGTGACCCAGACAGCTGCCTGTGTAAGGTCCTGGGACCCACCACTCAAATAAAATGTTTCACCCATATCAATCAGACCCAGATATGGACTCATTCTGAAGTAGTGAAATAATGATCAAATTTTCCACTTACACTTTTTTCAAAGCTGATTACATTTCTTTACTTTTTTTTGCTTATGACTTAACACGCCTGCAATTCAAGGCATTGGTTGGGTTTCCTATCTCATAGCTTACCCAGGAGATAAGAGGTTTGCACCCACATTATTGGATATGTTCCCTTGCACTCGCAGGAGTTATACTGCTCTCTGTTGGAGGCTCACCTCACTTAGAGAATTCCCATGATTCCTACTCCATGGCCCCTTCATGTAGCTAGCTGGATGTCAGGAAGGCCTACCACCCTCTTCGGTATGCCCTTGTTGCCACGTGTGCATGCCTGCAGTCCCAAACTTAAGAGGTTGAGACAGGATAGCCATGAGTTAAAGGCCACCCTGAACTACTACTCTACAGCAAGACTGTTTCAAAGTCAGAGACATGGACCTGTTGAAGTCAGATCAACCATATTCTTGCCCTGCAGGAATCAGAACTAGGTTGCAACCATAATTACAATAACAAAATTTCTCCGTGTTTCCCATATTCTAGAAGTAACCCAGTTTATCTCAGTGAGGAGCAATCTTAGTCACCCTGCTGATGGGATGGGTCCTGTGTGATAAGCCTGCCATCAGGATTGTTCCCCGGCCCAACAGAGAATTTTTAGGGAAAGGTAAGATCTGGAACCAGAAGAACATAGAATCTTCAGCGAAACATCATGCCTTGGGGAACAAGAAAGGCGTTTATAGGGCCAGGGCAAGTCACTAGGTGCATTAGCTCTGTGAGCTGCATACACTTCCCATGGGCCCTGCCAAACTCACGAGAAAGAGTGACCTTGTCCCAGGTCCCTGAAGTAGACAGCTTTGTGCTCAACCGATATTACCCTCCGTGCTTGAAGTATATGGCTGTACCCCATTTTCTCGGGTTGTTTTGTTAGAGACAGGGTTTCACTGGGCTGTTCAGGCTGGCCTTGAATGCACGATGTAGCCCAGGCTGGCTTTGAACTTGCAGCAATCATTCTGCCTCAGTCTCCTGCATGCTGGAGTTACAGGCGTGTATCGCCACTTGGTCCTTGGGATCAATTGCTGCAAGCAGTAGAACCCCGTCCACTCCACCTTCCCCGCTTCTTGGTTTAGTGGTATAAAAGTGATCCCATGGCAGTCTCATTTTGCAGTGTTACTCCCCTTGCATTGAAGTGATGTACTTATGAGTGGTGGGATTCATTGATGCATGATAAGCCTTTTTTTTTTTTTTTTTGTCTTTTTGAGACAGGGTCTTGCTATGCAGTTAAGGCTGGTCTTGAATTCACTTTTGTTAGCCCAGGCTGGTCTTGAACTCCCGCCAATCCTCCTTCCTCAGCCCCCCCAAGTGCTGGGATTACCCAGGCCACCATGCCTGGCTCGATAAGCCCATTTGACTGCAGGGACACATGCCTGCTTTTGTACTTCCTTCGCAGTAAAAAGGGCTCCTTGACAGTGCTACGAGAGTGCCCTGCCTACAGGCAACACATTTTAAGTGCAGCCTATAGGGCGCCACCAGAAGCACAGTTAAGGGAAAAGCCAATCTGCATCCAGAGAATGAGTTTATCTCAGTGAGGAGCAATCTTAGTCACCCTGCTGATGGGATGGGTCCTGTGTGATAAGCCTGCCATCAGGATTGTTCCCTCGAGTTGATCGTTTCAGTGGTGCTACCGGGATGTCAGCACTGGTTGCGCTGGTTTCTGCCTTTAGCAAGTGAGGCACACTGGTATCAGCTGTACCAGCTTTGTATGTAGCATAGCTTCTCCCTTGTCCTTCCATTTTATTATTGGGCCCACTGAGCAAGCATTGGGGTGGCTAGGTAAGGTAAGTGATGTGTATACTGAGTCATTTTCTCCATCTTACTGTCTTGTGCTTTCTTGAGACAGTGCCAAGCCATGTAGTTCAGGCTGTACTTGAACTATGTAGCCCAGGCTCACCTCAAACTTACAGCAGTAGTGCTTCAATCTCTGTAAAAATTATAAGGAGGGGGGCCCGAGGATTGGCACAGTGGTTTTAAGTGTCTGCACAGGCAAATGCAGTTAGGCGCAGGGGACCTGGGTTCGATCCCCAGCTGTACAAGTCTCACCTGTACCGGGGTGAGTATGTGTATAGGGGTGGGACGTCCCTTGGAAGGAATATAAACTGAGGCCGGAACCCCGGGAACCTGATGCCACGTCCTGGACAAAAGGTTGCAGGCGGAAGTGACGTCACGCCAGCGCAGTCCGTGCCGTCTTCCTCCTCAATGGTCCCTGTGACTACTGTGAGGTCAGGTTGGGGCCCTGCCGGCGACAGCAGGGGACGTCCGAGTGTGTCTGGGAACGCTATGCAGCCTCGAGGGGGAGCCCGGTCGTCCGCCCGAACATCCCGGGTCCAGGAGACCCTGGGCTGTTGCTGCCGAGGTCCCGCCGGCCCTCCGGGGGGTTGGTCGCTGGGGCGCTTCCGGGGTTTCGCAGGCATCTCCGGAGCATCTCCTTGGATTTTTCTTCCCAGAAGGAAAAGAATTTCCGGGCTTGGGGTGGCGGGGACTGCGCCGAAGTCCCTGTCCTCGTGGATCTGCCGCTGCAGACTTCTGGCGACAGCAGTGCTCAGAGGGCAGGCGCATGTTATTTATTCGTTTGTTTGTTTGTTTTATTTGCGGGACCAGGTTTGAACTCACGACCTTGCACTTGCCAGGCAGGCATTTGTGCTACGGAGCAATCTCCCCAGCCCCCTCAACATGTATTTATTTTCATTTAAAAAATGTTTTTATTAGGACATGTTTGCAGTACAATGACTGCTTTCATCATGGAGAATCTGCATTTTCGACACCCTACATTTACAGAGAAAGAAGCTGCTTCATAGGCGTGTAGGGTGTGCATACCTTTGCGAGTACACTTGTGTGTGGACTGCAGGTCGCTGGGGTAGACAGATCTCTCAGCCAGCCTCATCATTGGAGCCTCCGGGTTGGTGCGTACTCTCTTAGAGAGAAAGTCTGCATTGGTGTTCTTTAAAAAAAAAAAAAAAAAAAAATTAATCTCTCTCTTTCCAGAAAAACAAAATGTAATGTTTTGAGACAGGGTTTCGCTGTGTTGCTGAGACTGGCCTTGAATTCACTTCATAGGCCAGCTGGCCTCCAGCTGGCTCCATCTCGCAGTGTCAGGCAAGTACTCTACTGAGCTATCTTCCTTGCCCCAAAATAGAGGCCCCTCCCCCCATGCTTTAGTACCAGGGATTGAACTCAAGACCTTGCAGTTGCCAAAAAAGCACTTATTCCACTGAGCTATTGCCCTGGCCCTTTGCCTCAGTTTCTTGAGTGCTGGAATTACACAGGCTTGTGCCACCATACCCTGTTTGTGCATTGTGGGCCTTTTTGTTTGTTTGTTTGTGTTTTTGTTTTTTGTTTTTTGTGGAGCTGGGGATTGAACTTAGGCCCTTGTGCTTGCCAGGCAAGTGCTTATTCTCCTGAGCCATCTCCCCCAGCTCCCTGTGCATTGTATTTTTAATGGAATGTTTGGAAGGGTATAGAGTTACAGGCACAATAATTGAGCTTTCATTGCTAGGAAATGCATCTCTTAAAGTAAGAAAATAAAATAAGTTATGAATAGTTAGCCTATATACAAAAGTAAAATTCTCCACAATGTAAAAACATATGCTTGGAGTTCTTGGTTCCTGTGTTCGTTGAGGTTTATATATCCTTTCCCCCTTGTAGGAGTTGAACCCAATTCTTTTGCATTGAGCTATATTCTCTTTTTTAAGATTCTGAGCCAGGAATTGGGATATAACTTAGCGGCCTAAGCACCTGCCAGGTAAGTAAGGTCCTATTTCAATCCCTGGTACTGCCAAAGGAAAAACAAAATTGTGACAGAGTATGAGTTTCGCAGGTTGGGCTCAAACTTAAGATTTTCCTTCTTCAGCTTTCCGGATGGGTGGTTTTATGCACCTGTACACCCAGGCCTGGCACTCTTTATGTCTTTTATTTTTTTGGTACCAGGGATTGAGCTCGGAATCCTGAGCTTCCAAGGCAGATGCATATGCTGTTGAGCTATCTCCCTGGCCCTCCCTTTATAGCTTTAATTCTCTTTGAGCCAAGAGCAGTGGCTGCGGTTAATCTGTCATTGTGTTTTGGAAGATTGACTTCTTTCAGATAATCATGTAATCTGATTATATTCTCCTGTTATGGTCAGAGGTCTTTCTTTCTTTCTTTCCTCCCTCCCCCCCCTTCCTTCCTTCCTTCTTTCTTTCTCTTTCTCTCTTTCTTTTTTTGTGGTTCTGGCGATTGAACTCAGGACCCTTTGCTTGGCAGGCAGGTGCTTATTCTACTGAGCTATCTCTCCAGCCCCTTTTATCAGTTGCTTGTATTTCTGCAATCTGATAAATTCCTGGATGATTTGTAAAGGCAGCGATAAAATTCAACCTAGGGCAGTGAAGCTGATTTTTTTTTTTAAAGAATTTATTTTATTTATTTTTTCTTGTTTCAGAACTTTTGTTTGTTTGTTTTTTTATTTTTATGGCTGGCTCAGCCTGCCCTGAGGACAGGGCTGGCACAGCATGTGGTGCCGGGGATTGAACCGCCCAAGCTTTCCTAAGGAGGTGCTTTAGACCACTGAGCCATCCTGCTGGGGCTGAAGCTGATTCTTTTTAATCTTTTTATTTATTCAATTAGTACAGGGTCTTCCTACACAGCTTGGACTCATAGTGGTCCTCCTGTGTCAGTTTCCCCCTCACTGGGATTACAAGCAGGTGCTACCATACCTGGTTTCTGTGGCTGGCATGGAGTAGGGCTGGGTGCCAGGATTGAAGTGGGTCCCTGTGCTTGCCAGGCAGTTGCTTAGATCAATGAGCTGTCTCCCCAGTCCTGTTTTATTTTTACTTTGAAGGAAACAATTTGAGATGCTAGCTTTGGAGTTTATGTAATATAACCATTGTTAAATTTAAATAAAGAAAGAAAAAAGAAAATACTAAATCTGAAAATTTCTAGTTGTACACTTGTCATCTGAAGATCTTTGTTCATTTCCATTGTATCATACTTTAAGAAAAGTGATTCATTTTTAAATGCATGTTAAAGTGCAAATATGGATTTTAAGGGTCAGAGATAACCAATTCTAAATATTTGCATTTTAAGCCATGTAAGAATTTTTTTTTCCTACCGGTAATTAAACTCAGGACCTTATATTTGCCAGACAGGTGCTGTGCTGCTCAGATATATCCTCAACCTGTGCAGGAATGATTTTAATGCCTTTGTGTTAGAAATGTAGTTTGCTAGGTAGCAGAACAAGGTGTTCTGCAGTGTAGCTGCTTATGGAAAGCATTTCCCATTAGCTAGTTCAGTATGTCTGGATATGTGAGGAAGTATTTCAGAGACCACCTTCAATCGGAAGGCTGAATCCTTAGATTATAAATTTGGGGATGTTTTCGATTTCTATACTTATGCTGTCTAGCTTTTTAAAAGTAGCTGTATCAGTGTGACCTGCTGTTTTCTACTTAGAGTGTATGGTTCTATTTAGGCAAATGCCTCCTGATTATGCTTCTGATTATATTGTTTCTTTTCACCATCACATTTAACTTTCTTTCTTTCTTTTTTCTTTTTTAAAATTTTGTCTTTTTGAGATAGGGTTTCACTATGCAGTTCATGCTAGCCTTGAGATCACTTTTGTAGCCCAGGCTGGTCTACAACTTGCACTGCCTCCTGCCTCAGCCTCCCAAGTGCTAGGATTACAGGTGTGCGCTACCATGCCCGGCTTCATTTAATTTTCTTAGAAAAAAATTGTTAATAAGATATTACATTTTGACTCCACACCCTTGTAATTACCAAATTCAGATGTAGGGAAATTGCCTGAATCTGTTTATGGTGAGTTTTTTTTGGTATGTTTAACATGGAAACAAATGTAGATGAGTTTTATCATTTTAACATAATACTGTGTTGTACAAATCCTTATATATTTTGCTATTTCATTTCAGGATGGGAAGTGTGTTTTAAAACCAAGGGGAACAGCTTTTTGGCAGGGTGCATTTTGTACACCAAACAGGATACAACAGGTAACATTTACTATGATAGTTTTGTTTTCAAATTCAGGGAAGATTGTGAATTCTATTGTTACAGCTTATGTCTAGTTGTCCCCACAAAGCCTCATGTAGTCACTGGGCGGGGACTTCTATAGATTGAGACTTGACTCATGAGTCACTGGGATTATGTGTTTCAGTACTAATGGGATTTATAGATCTGAGTAGGGCAGGGACAATGGGTGTGGTTTAGGGCAGATATCCTAAGGCAGAGAGCCTGATAGGAATATAAAGAGAGACAGAGAGACAGACTAGAGCTGTTGCTCTGCTGTCCTGATTGATTGGCTGCCTGTGCCACCATTTTGTTGCTGTTCTGCCGCCATGAACTGGATGCTCTCTGCCCTGTTCCACTCAGCCTTGGGCCAGCCGAATATGGACTGAAACCTCCAGTAACTGTGAGAACTTTCCTTCTTTCATTTCGAGTGTCAGATATTTGTCTCAACAATGACAGAAGAAGCCGGGCGTGGTGGTGCATGCCTGTAATCCCAGCACTCGGGAGGCTGAGGCAGGAGGATTGATGCGAGTTCGAGACCAGCCTGGGCTACAAAAGTGAGCTCAGGACCAGCCTCAACTGCATAGCGAGACCCTGTCTCAAAAAGACAAAACAAAACAAAACAAAACAAAAAAACAATGATAGAAGAGTAACTAAGACATCCATGATAGCACAAATGAGAGAAATTGAGAGAAGTAGTTTTATCCCTAGAGAGATGTCCTATATCTTCTGTGGGACTTGATAATCAGAGTTGAAACAAGTAGGTATTCCCATTTAAATCTGCAAAATCTTTAATCCTTATTCATTCCTTTATCAGCAGGTGAAAAGCTGCAACAAAAAGGAGCTTTGTGACTGTAAGCAGTCTGGAAAAGTCTTTAGTGAGTATCCAAACACTCCAAATACAGAGAACACTTCAGAGCATAATCACTGTGAAAGAGGCTTCTTTCCACTGCTTGACAAAACCTCTCCAGAAGAAAAACTTACTCTCTTCCTACATTTTATATTGTTTTTAATTAAAAAAAAATATTTTTTGGGCCCGGCAGGATGGCTCAGTGGTCTAAAGCACCTGCTTGGGAAAGCTTGGGTGGCTGCAGGGACCGTGGTTCAATCCCCGGCACCACATGCTGCGCCAGCCCTGCCCTTGGGGCAGGCTGAGCCGGCCATAAACATGAATGAATAAACAAAAAAAGGTTCTGATAAGAGAAAAATAAATACATAAAATGAAAAAAAATTAAAAAAAAATTTTTTCTTGTTTCAGGACTTTTGTTTATTTATTTATTTTTATGGGCGGCTCAGCCTGCCCTGAGGGCAGGGCTGCCGCAGCATGTGGTGCCAAGGATTGAACCGCGGTCCCTGCAGCCGCCTAAGCTTTCCTAAGCAGGCGCTTTAGACCATTGAGCCATCCTGCCGGTCCCCTCTTCCATTTTGAAGGAACCTTTACCCCAAATCCAGACAATGTTTACCAGAGAATACACACTCAAGTCAAATCTTTTAAGCGTAATGACTGTGGGAAAACATTTGTTAATCATTCACAGCTACAGGCCTGTTCACAGCCATAGCAATGTAGAAAAGCTCTATGAATGGGAACAATGTGGGAATGCTTTTAGTAACTCCACAAGATATTTTGCCTGTATTCAAACATACACTGAAAAAGAACCCTATGAATGTGGAAATTTCTTCACATATCCTTTTTGCCTGAATAATAATAATAAAAATAACACTTGGGAAAAACTACGAATTGAGGGAATGTGGGAAAGCCTTCACTGCATCCTCAGGTGTTACCACATATTTCCAAAGTCATAGCAAGGAGAAGTCCTACAAGTGTAAGGAATGTGGAAGAGTGTTTAGCAAATCCTCAGGTCTCATGGAACATATGAGAAGTTACACAGGAGAGAAACCCTTGGAATGTGGCCAATGTGGGAAAGCTTTTGCATCTTCCTCATTTGAGAACTCACACTGGTGAGAAACCTCCTGTGTATACAGTGTGTGGGAAAGCATTTATGTATTTTTACCTTTGCATTCATATGTGGACTCGCAGTGGAGAGAAACCCTACAAAGGTAAGGAATGTGGGAAAGCCTTCACTGGGCAGTCATGCCTTAATGTGCACTCAAGAACACATAGTGGGGAGAAGCCCTATGAATGTAAAGGGTGTGGGAAAGCCTTTATCAGCTTTCATCAACTCACTGAACAAATGAAAACTCACACAGGAGAGAAGCCCTTTGAATGCAACATATGTGCAAAGTCCTTTTTTTTTTTTTTAAATATTTATTTATTTATTTATTTATTCTTGTTTCAGAACCTTTGTTTGTTTATTCACTCATTTTTATGGCCGGCTCAGCCCACTCCGAGGGCAGGGCTGGCTCAGCATGTGGTGCCGGGGATCGAACCATGGTCCCTGAAGCCGCCCAAGCTTTCCCAAGCAGGTGCTTTAGACCACTGAGCCATCCCACCAGGCCCTGCAAAGTCCTTTAGAAATTCCTTATGTCTTAAAAAGCATTTTTGGGTTCACACTGACATAAAATCATATAAATGTAAAGACTGTGGGAAATCTTTTAGTGGGCTTACTGGCTTTACTACACATGAGCTGACTCATACTGGAGAGAAACCATATGCATGTGAGGAATGTGACAAAGCCTTCAGTACATCCTCAGGCTTTACTGAACATATGAGAAGTCACACAGGAGAGAAACTCTTTTAAGTGTGGCCGGTGTAGGAAAGCCTTTGCATCGTCCTCATATCTCGCTGCACATTTGAGAACTCACACTGGAGAAAAGCCCTTTGAGTGTATAGTGTGTGCAAGAGCAATCACACGCCCCACCTACCTCCACAGACACTTGCCAATTCACACTAATGAGAAGCCCTGTGAATGTAAGGAATGCAGGAAAGCCTTCACTGAGCGGTCATGTCTTACTAAACACTTAGGAATACATACTGGGGAGAAGCCCAGTCAGTGTTAGGAATGTGAGAAAGCCTTCATTATCTTTCCTCAACTTACTGCACTACTGAGAAGCCTTTTAAATGTCAGGTGTGTGCAAAGTCCTTTAGAAGCTCCTTATGTCTTAAACACTTTGGAATACACACTGGACTAAGACCATACAAGTGTAATGTCTGTGGGAAAGACTTGACTGGGCGTACTAGTTTTACCACACGTGATGACTCACATGACTGAGAAGCCATACAGGTACAAAGACTGTGGGAAAGCCTTTACTGCTTCCTCATACCTTACTGAACATCTTAGAAGTCACACAGGAGAGAAACCTTTTGAATGTGACCAGTGTGGGAAAGCCTTTGTTTCCTCTTCATCTCTTAAAGTACATTTGAGAACTCACACTGGAGAGAAATCCTTTTAGTGTACAGTATGTGGCACAGCATTTAAGTGTTCTTCCAACCTATGCAGTCACATGTGGACACTGGAGAGAAACCCTATGAATGTAAGAACTGTGGGAAAACCTTCACTGAGCACTCAGGCCTTACTAAGCATTTAAAAACACACAGTGGGGAGAAGCCCTAGTAATGTAAGGAATGTGGAAAAGCCTTTGCTGTTGCTTCATACTTACAAAATCATGTAAGAATTCACACTGTATATCAACTCTCCAAATAGAAGGAATGTTGGAAAGCCTTCATTCTTCTCATTTTGCTGAACATAATTGCTGGAGAAAACCTCTTTATTTTTATTTATTTATTTTTTTGTTTCAGAACCTTTGTTTGTTTATTCACTCATTTTTATGGCCGGCTCAGTCTGCTTCGAGGGCAGGGCTGGTGCAGCATGTGGCGCCGGGGATCGAACTGCAGTCCCTGAAGCCACCCAAGCTTTCCCAAGCAGGCGCTTTAGACCACTGTGCCATCCCGCCGGGCCCCTGGAGAAAACCTCTTTAGATGTAAAGAATGAAGCGAATACATTAAAATACTCATCCCTGCCTGAAGTGGTGGCAAATATCTGTTATCTCAGCTATTTGGAAGGTTTAAACAGGAGGATTGTAAAGTGGAGGCCAATATGGGCAACTTAAGGAGACCTTGTCCCAAAATAAAATTAAAAGTGTGGAGAGTACACCTTAGCAGTAGAACATTTTTCTAGCATGCATAGGACCCTGGATTCTACGACTATTAGTTAAAAAATTTTTTCTGAAATGTTGGGTCCATATTATTCAACCTTTAATGTGGTTCATACTGAAGAGAATTGCATAGTGTGGAATATAGTAAGTGCCTCCATGGGTGCTTAAATCATATATTGACAGAAACATGAACTTCTAGGTGGTTCTCTAGATATATTTTGAATACTTTTAACATTTCACAAATTATATGTTTTATTACTTAAATTATAAATTCCTACTTAAGTTGTCATTCATTTTTTAATATGTTGAAATGTTTGAGAACTAAATATTGCATTGTATCAGGTACACAACCATATGTGTAGTACATATAGGAATGTGAAATGATAAATATACTCAACTTGATTAATATATCCATTTTCTCACATACTCCCACCAATACATAGATTTTTACCCCCCTTTTTTATACTAGATTAGCACTCTGTCACTGAGCATGCCATATACCCCAAATACTTATCTTTTATTTGTCATACCATGTCATCAAAACACTTGCTGTTGGCTTAAATTTCAAATAACAACTATAGGCTGTATGTCCTGAGTTCTTATACATCCTATAACATCCTTTTCTGCCAGTTCAGAACTTCTTGTAACCATTATTCAATCACTGATCCCATGGCTTTTTAAAATTAACTTATAATTGGAGTCATGCCATTTTCACATGACTCATTTCATGTAACATAATGTCATCCAGGTTCATTTGTCATTTCAGATGACAGAACTACTTTTTCCTAAGGTGAGGGCTATATCTATATCCATATTGATCTGTCTGACATTTTCTTTATTCAAATATTGAAGGACACTTAGATTATTTCCATACCTTTGCTATTAAGAATTGTGCTCCTGGGCTGGGGATGTAGTGGAGTGCCTTGCTGGGAAGGCACAAGGCCCTGAATTCAGTTCTTAGTACAGTGGTAGAGACTACTGTTGAGTCTGGCACATTGGGACATGCCTTTAGTCCACTAGTTACAGCTACTGGGGCCTCAGGTAGGAGAATCGATTGAGATCAGCCTGGATAACAGAAAGACCCTATTAAAAGTACAGTGAACATAGACATGCAGATATTGTAGGTACTTATTTCCCTGGATATATACCCAGAAGCGAGTTTACTGGATGATATAGTTCTACTGGTAATATTCTGAGCAAATTTCATACTTTCCCATAATGACTGTAACAATTTATATTGCCATCAGTAATGCACAGAGTTCTAGCACTTTTAACCTTTTGGTTTTGTTTTGTAGTTTTACTAATCAAACCCAAAATACTACACATTCTAGGCAAGTCCTTACCATAGCCTTCTATTGTTTTTTGAGACAGGGTTTCATTACGTTATCCAAGTTGACCTTTAACTTGTAGTCCTCCTGAGATTCTAAGCATGTGACATCACAGGCTCTTGATTTTTTTTGTAACAATATGTGAGGTGATAGAAATATCACTGTGGTTCTTCTATTGTATATTTCTGATGGCTCCTAGTTTAGAATTTATTTTTATATACCTTTTAGCCATTTCTGTCATTTGGAGAAATACATATTCTCTATTTTTAGATTATTTTTTTGCTTTTTATTTTATTTTCTTTTTGCTACTCAGTGACATGAATTCCCTATGCACTTTGGATATTAACCTGTATTTATTTATTTATTTATTTATTTATTTATTTATTTATTCTTTGTATTATGGTTGGCTCAGCCTGCTCTGGAGGTGGGGCTGACACAGCATGTGTTGCCAGGGATCAAACCCTGGTACCTGCGGTTGCCTAAGCTTTCCTAAGCAAGTGCTTTAGATCACTGAACCATGTTGCCAGCCCACTGTTATCATTTATATAGTACGTAAGTTTCTCCCATTCTTTACCTTTTTTTTTCTGTAAGAATTTTTTATTTTATTTTATTTTTTCTTGTTTCAGAACTTTTGTTTGTTTATTTTTATGGCTGGCTCAGCCTGCCCCGAGGGCAGGGCTGGCACAGCATGTGGTGCTGGGGATTGAACCGCGGTCCCTGCAGCTGCCTAAGCTTTCCTAAGAAGGTGCTTTAGACCACTGAGCCATCCTGCCAGGTTCTGGTTTAATTCCTTTAGTTAGAAATATTTCCAAGCCTGGATTGTGCTGGGCCTAGCTATCTGAAACAGCAGGACTGCAAGTTCAAGTGTCACATGGGCAACTTCATGAGACCTGCCTCAAAATAAAGAAAGGACTGATGATGTAGCTCAGTGCAAGACCCCTAGAACTACCAGGAACAACAACAACAACAACAACAAAAAACCCCTAGAGACTGATACAGATTTCTGGTGGAATTTACTGTTTATGGAACATGAAATTTCAAAGCAGTTAGTTAGATACCAAAACCCCCATGAAGGTTATCCGTTCACCCCACCTGGCAATATGGAACACGGATGCAGAAGAAAGAAAGAAGTTCTGCAGCTGAGGACCTCTGGGCTGAGCAGTAAACAGAAAGTCACGAATCCAGCAGCTCATGGCCTTTCTTGGTATCAAGCAGAGAGCTGGGTAGGGGTTGCAGCAGAGTGCTTCAGGAGAGAAGCTTTGTAGGCAGTGGCTATAGGGAGAAACAGAGCAATTTTCTGCCCGGCACAAAGGACCTCCAGTTAGCAGTGCAGGACGTTGCTGACATCTTTACTACCAGGAAGATATGCATCTTTGTGAATTCCACAGCCTCATGTTTTAGTCTGGAATCTCACAGGCTGGTGTTTAAGGCTCCATTTCAGCCATGGGGTGAGGGGGTGGGAGGAAGTTGATGGGGGAGGCAGAGCAATTCTTGCCTGAACTCAATCATAT